>APFE030779785.1:0-24428 GCA_000404065.3 Pinus taeda | reverse complement strand
AATAATTTCTTCCTCACAAGGCATCTCTGATATCAACTCTACAAATACTAAATATTTCTTAGATTTAGTTGACATGAACTCGAGATCGAATTCATGCGAAATGAAAATCCATCTATTATATTTTCCCCCAATCACTTGTCTACTGAGAACAAACTAAAATGGATTGACAGCTGCTAAGACGAATGTTTTTCGAAGCAGAATGTAATGTCGAAGCCTCTGGACAACATGGAAAACTACCAAAGATATTTTCTCGATGGGATTATAGTGTAGTTCAAGACCTAGTAGACCTCGACTTAGATAGTATATCACATACACACATAAGACATCATCTTCCTGAACCAAAACCATACCAATTGTTGATTCTGTTGCAGTGAGATACAAGAGTAATTCTTTGCTATAATCAAGTGGAGTCAACAATGGAGTAGAGCTTAATGATTTTTTCAAAGCATCAAAAGATTGTTGCACAAAATCATCCCATAAAAACAAGACCCCTTTAATAAGAAAACACATAAATCCTTTTGTGGTCTCAGCATAATTGGCTATAAATCTCCTCAAGAAAATTTCTTTTCCTTAAACAATTTGAAGTTAATGTATGGACGACGAGGGAGGCAACTAAAGTGTTGCCTCAACCTTGAAGGGATCAACACAAATCCCCTCTGTTGACACGATGATTCCTAACAACCGACCAGATGTGACCATGAAAACACACATTCGGATTCAACCAGATTTTATAAAAATGACACTGCACAAAAATCAACCGAAGGTGCTTAGGACGATCAATTCTCTTTCAAGAACGAGCAGCTAAATCATCCATATATGCTTCGATAACATGCTTGATGTCATGAAAATCATAAGACATGGCCCGCTGAAAAGTGGCTCTAGCATTTTTTAGGCCAAAAGGCATCTTTTTGTATGCAAACATACCCCAAGGACAAACAAAGGTTGTCTTGTGCTAATCTTCTGGAAAAATAGTAATTTGATTGTAACTAGAAAATCCATCGATGAACGAAAAAATTTCATTACCCACACATTCATCAATAATTTGATCAATAAAGGGCATGGGGTAATTGTCTTTCGGACAAGCCTTATTTAGGTCCCTAAAGTCAATACATACTCGAATCGTTCCTTGCTTTTTGTCTATGGGGACTAGATTAGAGATACATTCAGTTAGAGGAATGGGGCATATGAAACCCACCTTTAGCAGTTTTTCGACTTCAGATTTGATAGATGCTACTTTTCTAGGGTTAACTGGACAAATTTTTTTATGGATAGGTTTAGCATTTTTGCATGTATTGATCTCATGCTGGACAATAGATGGATATATTCCAGACATTTCCTCATAAGGCCAAGCGAACACATCATGAGACTCTTCGAAGAGATTAGTATAATTTGGATTTATTTAGGGGAACAATCAACTCCAATGAAAACATTTTCGATTATGTTAGGATTCCTAGACATGTTCACTGGTACAGTTTGTGAGATAACAGACACGTTACCTTTGGCAGAAAACTGTGCCTCTGAACTGTGTTACAATGAGGCTCGAAGGCCTATTTATTGTTGAGAAACAATGGAAAACCCTAAACATCTAGAAACCTAACCTTAGAAGATGAAACACCAAAATTGTGGGCCCCATTTTGGGTAAGTTGGTACATCAACTTCCCGAGGTCATAACTTTGGCACTCGATCTCAGTTTGATGCATATAATAGCTCGTTAGAAAGATATATTTGAGCAATACAACTTTGGGAAGAGAAACATTAGTCGATTGACCGATGTTGCTCCTAGATTTCCCAAGAAACATCATTTAGGGCCTCAAAACAACTTCGGAAGTTCAAGACCTGAAAAACTGCTAAAAATAGTAAATTGTGCTACAATTACGAAAACTAGAAAAATGAAAGAGATAGTTGTGGGGGTCTAAGTGGGATAGGTGGGTGGCCACAAACATCCACCTGGATCATTCCTCCCCCCTTAGGAAGCAATGGTCCCAATTGCGTTGAGTTCCTCCATTTGTTGAACTTGGTCCCTAGTGAGTTGTTTTGCTAACTCTAATGTGTCAAGTAATGGTGGGAAGCATGATTGGGGGCATTCCACATTGAACACTCAGTGCATGTGAAGGAATGGAGGAATTTCGTGCTCCAAAGAATTGTTTCCCATAACCTTGGTAATGCTGTAAGGACCATGTTAGAATGATCTAAGCTTCTGATGGGCTCTTGTAAGGCGTTCTTTCTGTATATGAATTCTTTCGAGATCGAATTCTTGCAAAATGACAATCCATCTATTATATTTTCCCCCAATCACTTCCCTACTGAGGACAAACTAAAATGGATTGATGGCTACTAAGACGAATGTTTTTTGAAGTAGAATGTAATGTCGAAGCCTCTAGACAACATGTACAACTGCCACAGATAATTTCTCGATGGGATAATAGCGTAGTTCAAGACCTACTAAGCCTCGACTTAGATAGTAGATCACATACTGACATAAGGCATCATCTTCCTAAACCAAAACCATACCAGTGGTTGATTCTGCTGTAGTGAGATACAAGAGGAATTCTCTGCTATAATCAGGTGGACTCAACAATGGAGCAGAGCTTAATGATTTTTTCAAAGCATCAAAAGATTGTTGCGCAAAACCATCCCATAAAAATGGGACCCCTTTAATAAGAAAACACATAAATCCTTTTGTGATCTCGACATAATTGGCTATAAATCTCCTTAAGAAAATTTATTTTCCTTGATGAATTTGAAGTTAATGTATGGACGACGAGGGAGGCAACTGAAGTATTGCCTCAACCTTGAAGGGATCAACACGAATCCCCTCTATTGAAATGATGATTCCTAACAACCGACCAGATGTGACCACGAAAACACACTTATTCAGATTCAACCAGATTTTATAAAAATGACACCACTCAAAAATCAACCCAAGGTGCTTAGGATGATCAATTTTCTTTCGAGAACAAGCAGCTAAATCATCCATATATGCTCCGATAACATGTTTGATGTCGTGAAAATCATAATACATGGTCCGCTGAAAAGTGGCTCTAACATTTTTTAGGCCAAAAGGCATCTTTTTGTACACAAACGTACCCCAAGGACAAATAAAAGTTGTCTTGTGTTGATCTTCTAGACAGATAGTAATTTGATTGTAACCAGAGAATCCATCGATGAACAAAAAAACTTCGTTACCCACACATTCATCAATAATTTGATCAATAAAGGGCATGGGGTAATTGCCTTTTAGACAAGCCTTATTTAGGTCCCTAAAGTCAATACATACTCGAATCGTTCCTTTCTTTTTGTCTATGGGGACTGGATTAGAGATCCACTCAGTTCGAAGAATGGGGTATATGAACCTCGCCTTTAGCATCTTTTTGACTTCAGATTTGATAGCTGCTACTTTTCTAGGGTTAATCCGTCAACTTTTTTTACAAATAGGTTTAGCATTTTTGTATGTCTTGATCTCATGCTGGACAGTAGATGGATCTATTCCAGACATTTCCTCATAAGACCAAGCGAACACATCATGAAACTCTTCGAAGAGATCAATATAAATTTGGATTTCTTTAGGGGAACATTCAGCTCCAATGAAGACATTTTCGATTATGTTAGGATTCCTAGAGATGTTCACTGGTACAGTTTGTAAGATGACAGACATGTTACCTTTGGCAGAAAATTGTGCTGGGCCAAAGGGTTTAAAACGGTATGAACATCACTAGTAGAAGGACTAGACAAACTCAACTCAATTTATTGTAAATGAGGGAGGAAATATGAATGATGATGTAAATCATCCCATGGTCTATCAACACCCATCATTGCTTCTAGGATTGCTTCCTTATATGGTAAGGTTGTATCTAAGAAATCCTGAGCTAAAGTTGAATCAAGGGTCCTGGCCAGAGCCACATCTCCATCTAACTCCTCTGATGAGAAAGGAGTAGGATGGGATTCAACAGAGTTAACAATAGACTGATAATAAATCTCTGCTACAGACATAGGACATGCCATTCTACCTACCTGCCCTCCATCTAATGTGGTGTTAGACAAAGGTAAAGGCCAAGGGTTTGAAAAATAATGAGTTCGAAAGAACTCTCTTCGAGAAGGTCCCTTGGAGGATGAAATAGCATTGGTTCTAGCTATAGGAGAAGGAAGATCAAAAATACCCATTAAAGAAGAGTACATCCCAACTCCTAAATTCTCTATAGGTTGCCTGGGATTGTCCACTAATGGAACAATAGAATCAGAAGATGTGTGGGAGTCACCCGGAGAGTAGTCCATCTGATCAACTTTTGCAATCCTCCCCTCATGAGGAAAACAAAGGATTCAAAATAATGATGAAACTATGGCATCCATCTCGTAAATCCAATTCTTGCCTAAGAGGAGGTTGTAATCCAGATTCACATCGACTATTTCTACCTCAATATTTACCACATTTCCCCAAACATAGATGGGAAAGGCTGGACTAATCTCATTTGGCCTATGAGAATGTCCATCAAATTCTGTCAATAAAGTTAGCAAAGGAACAACTTGAGTCTATCCAGTGGCCTTCCAACATGACATGGGCTTCACACATGGGGAAGCTCCCTCATCGATAACGATTCAAAAGATATCGGCCATTCGAAACGTACACTTTATCTGAAAATCCATATGATGGAGGAGTCTCTTTTTTACGTTTGACATATCAGAAGTGAGCACAAGAGAATTTTTTGGATCTACTGCTCCAATTGCCGATGGTAATGCACTCCTCTGAGCGGGGCCCTATTAGAAATTATATATTACAGAGCAACGGAACACATAAAATATTGCAGAGATCAAAACACAGAAAACACATAAAACAAGAGAGTCATAGATATACGTGGTTCACCCAATATGGGCTATGTCCACGGAGAAAAATCCAACCCTTCCTTTTATATTATGTAGAAAACTGAAGAGATAAAACCTATAACAGATCCGTTGTAATTCCCTCTTCGCTCTCACACAGTCTCCTCTCTCTTTCTCACTCAGAATAGAGATCTCCATAGATGCAATACAATTCCCTTATATATAGCAAGGGGTTACCTTCTAGGGCAAAAATCCCTAAATTAAACATAACTTCTACCATCAGATCTTTGCGTAATTAATGGCTTAGATTGACTACGAAATTACAACATTTTACAAGGCAATTTTACATCTATTTTTAGCTTTCGAGGCACTGCCCCCAATCCCCCCGCTAGAGGGGGGCTCCCAAAGGTTGCAACCCTGCCTGGAGCCCCCTGCAGTGTTAATATCATGGGTGGTGTTGCCGCCACATTATGAACTGGGGTCCAATGCAGTGATACCTTTGAATAAAGAAGATAATCATGCTCCACACCCAACAATCTCCCACTTGGAGACTGATTATAGCAACTGCATCGCTTCTTCATTTGCTGGACAATGGCTCCACTTTGGACATGGTTGTTTCTCATCTTTTTCATCATACTTGAATACCAATTGAAACTAAGAAGAATCTCAGTTTCTCCCTAGTTACAACTTTTGTTAACATATCTGCAGGATTCTGGCTAGTGTGTATCTTTTCCAGCTTCAACTGTCCATCTTCCAACCCTGACCATATGAAATGATACTTGAGATGTAGGTTTTGTCTTGGAATGAAATGTAGAGCTCTTTGAAAGATGTATGGTACTCTGGCTTTCACTATATAACCTTCCCAACTCTTGCTTCTTACCCAATTCATCCAGAAACCTTTGTAACCAAATCATTTCTTTACTAGCCTCTGTAGGAGCAACATACTTTGCTTCCGTTGTTGAGAGTGCAACAACACTTTGTAGTTTTGAAATCCAATTAATAGTTGTTCCACCTACAATAAATGCACAACCTGTTGTGCTCCTTTTGTTATCTCTATCACCTGCCATATCTGCATCAAAATATCCTTGTAGAGCAATGTTTGAACCACCAAAGCATAATTCTTGATTTGTGGTACCTCTCAAATACCTAAGAATCCACTTCACTGCCATCCAATGTTCTTTTCCTGGATTGTTCATGTACTTGCTTACAACTCCCACTACATGTGCAATATCAGGCCTTTTGCAGACCATTGCATACATTAAGCTTCCAAGTGCTGATGCATATGGAACTTTAGACATATAATCCATTTCTTCCTGAGTCTTGGGACACATTTCCTTACTTATTTTGAAATGTCTAGCCAAAGGTATACTAACTGGTTTTGCATTCTGCATATTAAACCCTTTCAACACCTTTTGTACGTACTCACTTTGAGATATTGTTAATTTGTGATTCTTCCTGTCTCTAGTTATTCTCATACCAAGGATTTGTTTTGCAGCACCCAAATCCTTCATTGCAAATGAGTTTTCAAATTTTCTTTTGAGTACATTTATTTCCTGCATGTTAGAACCTGCAACAAGCATGCCATCTACATATAATAACAATATAATATAGTTTCCATCATTTTTCCTTTTGAGATAAACACAATGATCACAGTGACATCTAGTATAACCTTGTTCAGACATATACCTATCAAATTTTAGATACCACTACCTTGGAGCCTGTTTTCAGCCATACAAACTCTTCTTCAACCTACACACTAGTTTCTCCTTCCCTTTTACCTCATATCCTTGTGGCTACTGCATATATATCTCTTCCTCCAAATCACCATGGAAAGAGGTTGTATTTACATCTAACTGCTCAAGATGCAAATCTTCAGCTGCTACTAGACTTAAAATAGTTCGGATTGAAGTCATTTTAACAACAGGGGAGAATATCTCATCAAAGTCTATACCCTTTTCTATGCAAACCCTTTCACCACAAGTCTAGCTTTATACCTTTTTCTACCTCCATATTCTTCCTTCAACCTATAAACCCATTTATTTTGCAATCCTTTTTTACCTATAGGCAACCTGACTAAGTCCCAAGTCTGGTTACGTGTTAAGGATTCCTTCTCTTCTTTCATGGTTTGCTCCCACTTCTTCTTGGTTTCTGCCTACAATGCTTCTTCATAACATTCTGGTTCATCAGAATCAGTCAACAATACATAATATAATGAAGGAGAGTATTGTTCAGGGGATCTAACTATCCTGGTATATCTTCTAACACCACTTTCAGCGGTTTGAGGTGATTATTGCTATTGTGGTTTTTGTTCTAGTTGTTGATCATTATGATTTTTAGGAACCATCACTTTTTCTATGATCTCATCAAGCACTATGTATTCTTTGTTTTCTTTTTCCTGATTCTTTTCCTGCAGTTGGTCCTTATACAAAACCGTTTCATTGAATATTACATCTCCGCTCCTAATGATTTTGTGTTTTTCATAATCATAAAAGCGATAACCAAAATAATTAACACCATATCCAATAAAGGTACATTTCTTTGATCTTGCCTCAAGCTTTGTTCTATTTTTTTTATTAATGTGGAAAAAGGCTTCACAACCAAAAGTTTTTAAAAATGAGTAATTTACCTTTTTATCTATCCATGCCTCCTCTAGAATACCACCATCCAAGGAACTTGAAGGCCCTCTGTTTATTAGATAAATAATAATATCTATAGCATCTGCCCAAAATTGTAAAGGCAATCCTTCATGCAATATCATGCACCTTGCACACTCCATGATTGTCTTGTTCATCCTTTCTGACATACCATTTTCTTGTGGTTTTCCTGGAACTATCTTCTCTCTACAAATTCCATTCTATGAAAAGTACATTTCAAACTCTTTGCTGCAATATTCACCTCCATTTTCTGATCTGAAACACTTCAACCTTTTTCCTGTCTCATTTTCAACCAAATCTTTCCATTTCTTGAAAGTATCAAACACATCAGATTTATTTCAAATACAATAAATCCAGGTCTTTATGGTTGCATCATCAATAAACATAACATAATAACGAGAGCCATCGAGAGATGATACCTGAGCAGGTCCCCATACATCTGTATGCACAAACTCTAATTTTTCACTCTTCTTTTTTTCCCCTCAAATTTTGGTATATCTGAGGGAATTTTGGTGGGGACTGGAGGCCAAACCGGGTTATACCTAATCAAGATCATTAGTCAATTTAGAGAGATCTGGCAAGTTTAAAATTGCCAAAAAAGGGAGTCGTGGTGGACCTTGAGGATTCCACCCAGTGTGGGCAGAACACCCAACATTCTGAAAAGAATGGCTTGGATTTGTGAAGGGACCAGGTTGCCTGAAGTAACTCGTAGACCCAGCTGAACCATAAGGAGCTCCTTGTGGTAAAAAAAAAACTGGAGTTTGACCAACTCTTGCCGAAAAACCTCCGTAACTAGTAAAGTTGCCCCCTAGAGAAGTGTTAAAAGAAGCAGAGAGCCCTTGGTAAGGGTTCCATGCATTAGCATAGGGAGAAACGTTCTAGAAAGAACTGACAAAAGAATACGACATATTCCCTTGTTGGCCTAAATAGTATTGATTCCTAATTCCTAACCCACTAATCGCAGTGTTTGCCCAACTTTGATACAGATTATAACTTTGACTTGTAGAGGAAAGAGGCATCGATCCCAAAGTTGGAGTTGAATGTGGTATATGACCACCCCTAAAAGGGAAACCCTGAAAAGTAGATGATCCACTTGCCATGGACGTGGAGGCAGCTGATGGAATACTTAAAGGAACCGAAGGAATCACGCTGGTCGATATTCCAAAAGGGAAAAAGCCAATGCTAGAGGCAACAACTTGACAACTTCCACTCAAAGATGGAATGGAAGTAGAACCAAATATAGCAGTGCTTGGAGTAACAAAAGGTATAGAAATGGTTCCTCCTCATTTTACGGATACAAGAGTTTGCATACTCATAACACTTGTCGTGGATGCCATGCTTCCAGTAGTGCTCACCAAAGGAAAATATCGATGACCTGGGTTTGAAGGCCTGTTGGTCAGAGTCTTGACGTATAATAAAACATCTAGATAATTAGGAGGAATAGGAGAATTAGGAGCAGCAATAGACTTAGAAAGCTCTTCAAGCTCAATATTTTCTTCCAATTGGAAGAGGACTCGAGAAAGAACTAGAGTGTTCCTCTCTAACTCTCTACTTGTACCAGGTCTATCTTGTCAATCAATAACTCCAATTGGAGGATCAATCTTCGATAAGCTTGCTGCCACCGGTTGAAAACCAGTAGCAGGATTTCTCCTATGCCTTTGAGGCAAAGGCTCAGGACTCATAGGTGATAACCCAAGAAGGTTCTCCTCAAACTTCACAGCTTGGGTCATAATAGTTCTTTGTTGTGTTGAATGAAAATCATGTAAGCCTTTGCAGTCTCTTTGTATCCCACAAACACGTATGTTTGGGGGCTCCACCTTGGTCCTCTTTTCTTCTGGTACATGTATATACACCAAACAACCAAAGATACGTAAGTGGAACACCTTTGGCTTCGCATCAGTGAATACTTCCTGTGGGTCATCATAGTTCTTTGTTGTGGTGAATGAAAATCATGTAAGCCTTCGTAGTCTCTTTGTATCCCACAAACACACCATTTATGTTTGAGGGCTCCACCTTCGTCCTCTTTTCTTCTAGTACACTTATATACACCAATCAACCAAAGATATGTAAGTGGCTCACCTTTGGTTTCACATCAGTGAATTCTTCCTTTGGTGTCTTGTCCTCCAAGGCACTACGAGGGCTCCTGTTTTGGATGTAGATCATTGCGTTCTATGTATCTACACAAAGGAACATTGGAAAATCTTGATAATGGATCATGGCCATAACAAATCTTATTATTGACTTGTTCTTTCTCGCCGCAATCCCATTTTGTTGTGGGTTGTAAGATATTGTTAGTTCCCTCTTAATTCCCACCTCCTTGTAGAAATCCTTGAATTCATTAGAGGTATACTTACCCCCATTGTCTAACCCCAAGACCTTGATCTTCTTCCTTATTTGATTCTCCACAACAATCTTGAACTCTTGAAATTCAATGAAGACCTCATCCTTGCTCTTCATGAAGTAAATCCATGTCTTTGTAGAGAATTCATCAATAAAAGGAACATGATACATGCCTCCATGTACTAATGCTATTGACATTGGCTCATATGCATCTTAACGTATCGGATCCAAAACTTATGTGCATTTAGAATCGTTGCTTGGGAAAGCAACCTTGGCATGTTGCCAAATGTGGGCCCTTTGCACAACCCTGTTGCTCAATATTGAAATATAGAAGACCAATGACAGTGTCCCTTAGAATCGGCAACACCCTATAATACAAGTGTCACATCCTCTTGTGACATAACTCACACAGGTTGTCACAACTATGAACCAAGGCTTGAACAATTTCACCCTGTAACATGTACAAATTGTCCTTTCTAACTCCAATAACTTGAGTTGTGTTAGGGCTAGATCCTTTTACTCTGATAAGTGTGTTCCCTTTATGGAACTTCATGGAAAGACCTTTGTCTTCCATGACTGGGATTGAAAGTTGATTCTTCTTGAACCATGAAACATACAACATGCCTTTAATTTCCAATGAGTTACATGACTTCAACTCCACATGTACTTCTGAGACTTGATCCATTAGACTAATAAATCATTCATGTGCTAATGTTATATGGTGAGATGCACCATTGCATATGTACCATGCACTCCTAGAAATTGCGTTGGCAAAAAGGCAAGAAGCGAATGAGAAATCCTTCTCAAATTTCACAACAAACATGCTCATTCGAGTTTATGCTAAGACTGTTACCTCTTGCTCTTATGACTTACCTCTGCACTTCTTCTATGGACATTGTGATACATAATGATCATACTTGTGACATATGAAACACTTGATGTTACTTAAGTATTTCTTCTTCCCTGATTGTGAGGCGAAGTCCTCAGTCTTTTCTTTGTAAGAACCCTTTCCTTTGCCTTTCCTTGTCTAACTTACAAGGGCTAGGTTCTCATCACCTTCTTGCATGCTAACTTTAGATTCCTCCAACATCACTTCCTGGACACAATCATACCAAAGGCGCCTAAAGTGGGAAAGTTCTCTTGTGCACAAATATCCTTGAAAATGGTTTCCAATGTGTCATATTTGTTAATTCTACATTAGTCACATTTTCCTCAATTGTTGCAAGCTAATCACATACTTGAGTGATCTTCATGAAATATCTGATAATTGAATTCGATCTTGACATCTGTATGAATTTATTCCTTAATACCACCTTCCTGTTTATGTTATCGCTTCGGTAGAGACTTATTAGGACATCAAACATCTCCTTGGTTATCTTCTTCATCCAACATTACCTGCATGGCCCTCATCTCCTCCTTTTCATGAGGTGGAAATCACTGTAGACCTCTTGATGAAGAAAATATTTTGTCATCAATTTCCCAAAGACCAATTTCCTTCAAAATCAAAGTAACTCTTGCTTTTTAGGGTAAGAAGCTTGAGGCTCCATCCAATTTGTTTTCAAACCTAAGACTAGTTGTTGCCATCTTCCATATCAAAGCAAATTCGTCCTACAAATGTGCTTAGCCCTTTAAGTACCCACTAGAAAATAATTGCTGGTCTTTAGATCTACTAGATATGCCTATCATATACCTAGATATGCACTAGATCTGTCAATTGTTCACTCAAATTTGCAAGACATGTTTGTTGTAAACCTAGTTTTGCACTAGATTTGTGTGCTTGTTTCTAAGATTTGCAATATTTTCTAGCTTGATACCCATATATAGTCTAGATTTGTTTGTTGGTCACTTAGATATGCAAGATGTACTTGCCTAATGCCCATATTTGCACTAGATTTGTTTGTTGGTAACTTAGAGCCGTAGTTGTAGCCTTTAGGTTTTATTGAAACTTTTAGATCTGTTGCGGTAGCCTTCAAATCTACTATAATAACCTTTAGATATACTAATGTAGCCTTCAAATCTATAGTTGTAACTACTTAGAAATCAAATTCTCTTGGAGATTAGAGTATTATACCATGCTAAAATCTCTATTCTACTAGCTTAGGTAAATTAATTCTTATCGTTCTTACTAAAAATTTAATGTAGATTGAAATCTGTAGCTTATGGAATAAAAATACAATTGTTGGAAATTTAATTGGAAATAAATAATACGGAAGCTACATGAAACCAATATCCAAAATACACAATTTTTTTCCCTTCAAATATTTTTTTTCATTAAATTTAATCCACCTTATAAGGGTTTCCAAACTGAGAATATATCTCACAAGGAAAATAAGAAAAAATTATATCAAAACCTAATTGTTCTAGTGCATCGTACAACCTGTATGGCTATTGTGGTTTTTAATTGCTCAAAGCAAACAACTAATCACCTAAACTTTAATCTTATCAACCCAAGAAGCACCCTTTTATTTCAAGGAAATCTACAAAATCTACGCAGTGAACTAGTAGAGACTCCTACTGGCGCTACATGAAATGATCTAAGGTATTGATTTTTCTATTAAAGGAAAATCTATCCTATGCTCACCCTTACAATATTTCAAATCTAGTAGCGCTTAAAATGACTAAGGTAAAGTGCAGAGAACAAACAACAAGGTTGGAAATAAACTCTATATCTGAACTAAATCAAAACCTTACTTGTAGAAATGAATTTCGAATGCACAACTAATCAACTGTACTACTCTTGATAAGAGGTCAATCAAGGAAAAACATATAAAACCCTCAATCTTAATCTAATAAGTCTTCAACTATTTAATTGTTGCGAGATAAACCAACAACTATAGCTAAGTAACAATAATTCCTATTCAAGAAAAAACAATGAAAAACTAAGGAAACAACAAATATTTATCTATGGAAACAACAATAGAAAAACGATGAAATAAAGTATATCATTATCAAACATATAAGAGATGAGTGAAACTTGAAATAACTATTTACCATTCAAATAAAGAGTCAGTAACTAATTAGAAAGGAATATCAATAAATTAATCTACTTTACATATATGAGACAAAACTTTGTCTAGGGGAGTGAGCCCAAATTGCTCAAGGGTCAGCCTGTCTTTAAAAGAAACTCAAATCAATATACGAGTAGGCGAAAACTGAAATTAATTGATAGCTCTTTGCACTAAATTTTTTCAAAAAGTAAATAAAATAAAAAATCAGTTCAAAACTTTGTCTCAAGTTTAACAATGGTTCATCATCTGCCCAGAGGCGACTTCCTCCGTTTTATATTACAATAAAGGATTTACACTAGAATATTTACGAAATAAGGAACATCCTGAGAATTAGAGATTCTGAGGACGTTCTTTCTAAATTAAGATAAGTCTTCTATCTTTGATGGAGAGACCAAAAACTATGTTTCTATAACTAATTCCTTATTATAGGAACAACTTGTGCCTGGATCAACTAAGAATTGTTCTGTCTGCAACTGCCCTGCGTCCACATTCAAAATCCCTGTTTATAACACAATATTGTTCCATGAATCATTAGCTTAATTATAGGTAAAACAACATTGTTCTTTTCATTAAACATAATTTCATAAATAAATAAATTTCACCAAGGTTTGGATCATAATGAGAAAAATAATATAATGTGGATAAAAAAGAACAACATATTGATATAAGAACTAAGAAATTAAATAAAATAATTAAAGGACTTACAAGGCCAAACATCACCCGCAACCTGATATGATTGCATGTCCTCATGCAATTATCCCCTATCAAGAAAACAGATAATTGATAAGCAGAGTAGTCAGGGAATAGGCTTCATAAGTTTCCTCCCCTCGGCGTTTGAATCCAACTCTAGTTTTGATCTCTTGAAAAGCCAAATAATCACATTGTGTAGAGAGCTCATAATAAGATTGATAATGTGACAAGGGACTCCATATCATAGGGCAACGATATCTGCATCCCATCCAGTTAACACCTACTTCCATAACCATAACAATATAAGAATCAATCTTGAAAAGGGCTTGTTGAAAATTATGAAGGTTGAATGAATCTCTATATTTAATTTTTCGTGAGGAACTTGTCCTTCTCAACTTATCCCTTATGATTGCATCTTCTGAAATATCTTGTAGGTATTATTTTTATGTAATCATTACTATGATGTGAATAAATTTGAGTGTAGAAGGAACATCTGGTTGTCTAGCAAATCTATTATGTCTGTGGAATGCAAAAAATGCATTTTCTAGCTCTCCTCTGACCCATAATTCACAATTCTTTTCATTTTGCTCAAAAGTATTTCAAGCCTTTTTCCACTTGATCTGGTTCCCAACAAAGGATATAAAGGCTTGGATTTGAACATCTCCAATGAATGGGACAATGTTGTCATCCCTTTGCTCCATCAACAAGAAATTGTGCATATACAACTCACATAAAATATACTATATAGGTTCACATTTTTATGAAAGACAGTTATAAAATCTAGGATATTATTAAATTCATATGAAAAACCATGTTGCACTACTTGAATTTTGAGTATCAATTACTTCTCTACTAAAAACAAAGCATAACTACAAGCTAGAGCCCTACAAGCCATAATATCCGGAATCATACAGCAAAATTTCGTTTTTCTCTTGAGTTAGCTTCTGAACTTGCCCTTGTAAATTCTGAATTTTTGCCCATGCAACATCTAATTTTGCAGCTGTTTCCAACTCTACATTTGTCAGTTCACGAAAGTGCTTAATTTTTGATATTGATTTAGAGGAACTGTCTTCTGCTGATGTTCGAACACAATCTTCTTCAATTTTTGAACCTCAACTTCCAAGATTAAAGGAGAGTATGGAGACATGCCGTCTATTTATACTCCATTTTATACCAAAATGATTTCTTCAATGTGTGTTTCCATAGTTTGGTATTCATAAATTTTCCTCTTTTTACTAGCCCTAGTCTATCTCGCAACTTTCATGTTTTGACTAGTGTGATGTTGTTTACCAACTTCTAGTTGTCTTTCCAACTCTTGAATCTTCCTTTTCAAGGAAACATTTTTCTTCTTTAGTGTAACAACCTTTCTCAAAAGCTTGTTCCTCTTTTTGTCCCTCATAATTGCAAGACTTAGGTTTTCGTTTATATCTTCCAGAAGGGGTTGTTGAAGGAACATTAGGAGGATTTTGAACTTTAGCTACTACTGAATCATTAGGAGGATCTTGAGTTCTAGTAACTGGAGAATTGGAAAGAGGTTATTGAGTCATGATGGTTGGAGAATCAACACAAGGTTCATGAACTATGGCGATTGGAGAGTCAATAGAGGGTTCTTGAACCATGATGGCCATTTTCCTTTAGCTTTCTCATTTCTTTTCAAGTCATGCTTAGGCTCAACTTTGCGCTTCAACTGCTCATAACATTGCTTCAACTTTCGGATGGCCTTCTCCAACGATTTAGGCTCATCGAACTCAATCCAATCTTTGTATGCAACTGGCGATCCAGCAATGAATATCTAAACCTTGTCCTTCTCCTCCTTGAGGTAAGGTACATATTTCAACAACTCCAAAAATCTACTAGTATACTCATCATTTGCTGTAGAACCCATCTGCAACTCATAAAACTCCTTAGCTCTGTCATCATAGTACCTCTCGGACAAGTACTTCTTGAAGAGCCTTCCAAATGCATGCCAAGTCAAATCCTCCTCATGTATACCTTTGAAATTCTTCACGTCTTCCCACCAAATATCCGCTTTACCTTTGAGACTGAAAGTGGCTATCTTTGCTTTCATGTTTTTTGAATAATCATGCAATCAAAAGAATTTCTTCATACCTAACAACCATGCCTCTGCATCATATGATTTCTTCATATCTCCATCAGAAGTAGGTAGCATTGCCTTCTTAAACTCACCTGTCAAGTATCCCTTATCACTCCTCCTGTGAGCATGATAACGATGTCGATCATGATGCCTATTAGAACTAGAACTTGAATAGTACCTGTGTCGATCACCTCTCCTATCTGGAGTGTCCAACAACATGCCATCTCTGATCGTGTCAGATCTATCTGACCTGTGTCTACAGGAGACCTACTGCCATACATCCCATTAGTTTTGTCCTCTTGTCCATGGCTAATCCGAAGTGGTCCTTGTCGCTACAATTCTGACAAAATTTGAAGTAGTATTACATTAACCTCTCTTTATTTCTCTTGTGCCTGCATGATTTTGTCATTGTCTACTTTGAAACTCCTTATTTCTTCCTTCAAGCTTCTCAATGTGTCTTCCAAGTCAGAAAGTTGCCCCACACCACGTCAGCCAGCTGATGCATAGGGAGATTCTATGTAGTCGACCACCTTATTAGCCATATGATCCCTTTATTACAAGGCACACTATGTCAACTAAATCAAATCACAATAAACCAACGTACCTTAGCATAATTCGAGGAGGATACCTTGTCTGCAAGATCATAAAATCACTGTGATACATGTATAACATAATCATAACAATATATAGACATATATTGAATAAATATATCAATGCATAAACATCATTCTAGCTAGGGTTCAATCATCAATGCAAGGCCATATCAACAATGCCTGTTATGACCTCATGCGTGACAACAACCATTACTCCAATGTACACATTGCCACATGCAACTATCAACATGCATAAGCAATGCCCAATCAACTACACACACACGTATAAACACATGTAGTTGAGCATAAGTGACCAATTCTTATAACCAACCTACAAGGTTGATACATGTAATCAAAACATTCAAGAATGCACCTGACATACAAGGATGTATTCAAGTGACATATAATCAACATGTAAGCGACATGTAACCATATGCAACTAATCATATATTTCTGACAATGCATCCCACAAATCACATCAAGTTTCTCATGACAACCTTACTACAATCATGATTAACATGATGCAATGCAACAAGCACATGGAAAGCAAGTGTAAGAGACACACTTGCAACTGTCATGGATGCATGACCAAGCACCTTCACCCAAGGAGAGCGCAACCACGCTTTGATACTAATTTGTAACACTCCCTCCTCCCATGTCCATCCAAGTAACCGATCAGCTAGGGTAAAGATGTGACGAGAGAGGCTACTATAAGGGATTCAACTTCCTTGGTGACCTTAAGGAAATGGAACCGACACAACATATCAAACAAACTCATCCACATTAGCAACAACACCCTCAAGGGACATGTCAGCCACTCAGACATCCTGTTCTTGAGTCCCACTGATGATTTAGGCCTTTTAGCCCCTGGTCACTCTCATGCTATAGGGATGACAATGTCCAACAACCCAAAGTCACTCTCATAGGCCTATGTGCCAGTGACTGTGGACTTTTCTCAACAGACCTATGCCAGCGACCCTGAGATTTGAGCCACTTTTCTAGCCCAGAATCCCTCCCTCTACCCAGAACTTGCTACAACCTTCAGAATCCATCAAAGACATGATAACAATGCTGATAAATCAAAGTCAACCTCAGGACTGGGCATGAGCATCCCCAACTGGGATTGATATTATGTCAAACACTTAGTATCATTACAACCTACAGGTCTAGGATACAAGATAGAGCATAAATGACTGAAATAACTTATGAAACATAACCAGAAGGATCACCTCCTTCTCCATTGAACTATTATATCATCAATTAAATCTTGCATCCATCCATTTAACAATTACAAGTAACAACATAAAATAACCATGACATGAACCAGTCATTTAACCATGCTTATAACTAGCATAAAATCATATAAATATTAGAGATATGACACCCCTTAAATCCACATATAAGCTAGTGCAAAAGTAAAAGAACTTAGCTTTTATTAATCATAGGCAAATCCGACCAGGTTCGGGACCTCCATGTACCACCCGACCATAAATATGGCTGAACCAAATCTCTCTTTCAGCGAGTCACCCCCGTGCCATATTCCAAGCATGAATGTGAGATCTCATAGAACAACCAATCCAAGAACAACCAAGGGAATCGAGAGATTAAACCACCTCCACCCTCATAAAACCGTGATCACACCAAAACCGGTGCTTTGATCACAATTGAACCGAACTTGGAATGCCATTCAAAATCCATCATTATCCTCGAGGAATTTTCCATCTCCTTGTCTCTCAAGCTTTGTCACAATCCAATCTCGGATCACTAGGCCCTAAACCGAGACCAACCTCTCAGGCTTTACCGCAATCCAAACCTGGATCACTGGGCCCTAAATCGAGACTTATCCCTTAGGCTTTACCGCGTATCCCGCCAAAACCGGTCAAGGGATTCCTAGGCCTTTGGGAATGAACCTTGAGACCACCTCTGCCTTGGATTCCAAAATCCATCCAGCAAACCAAAGCTCAAAAACTGAGATAAACATCCCAACATACCATGGCATCCAGAAAAAGGAAAGGCTAGGCTGAAAACCACTGTCATAACTCGGCAAAACCATCCGATAGTAAGAGAACCATACACCAACATGCAAAGCCATGCATGTCCAAACCAGCTAGGAAATCACACATGTAAAAGGTTACCTGCAAGGACGTTGCTTGATCCTGCTTTCCTTTCCTTTCCTTGCTTTTCCTTCCCTAATCCAAAGCTAGAGTGCTCCAAGAAAACTCTAAGTGACCAAGAGTGAGAGAGAGAGAACAATGAGAGAGGTCCAAACTTAAACTGACAAAAAGGTTACCAATTGATCCTCAAAATCCTTTTTATTAACGAGGCCTCTATTTTCTTCATTTTCCATTATTTTCCTTCAATTTCCTCCTCACATGCAACCTGTGACCTTTCACCTCACTTTTCTCTTATTTTCCTTTATTTTCATAAATAAATGTGCCAAAAAATGTCATTTTGCCTTTTAATGCCTTTGCCTTTGCCTTTGCCAATTTTCCTTAGCCAAAACACACATCCAATGATGCCCACTAGGATATCTTTGCCGAACATTCAACTTGGAATAAGTGTCCCCTAACAATGGTCTTATTTTGCCTTTATTAACTTTTATTACATGAAATTTTCACGAGGGCTGTTACATGTTGTCTTTTGAATTGGATTGAAAATAAGTGAAGTATATGTTATTGTAATTTATATTTTAGATTTAACCTTGATGCTAAAAGTTCACAAGAAATAGATATGAAGAACCTCAAGTTGAGGTCATACTTTTGAATTTTCATTAATTGCCCTACATTGAAATTTCAACACTCTTGTTAGTCAACAAAATGGCTCCTTGTCAAGGATCAAAATTATAAGTGCACAACTCCATGATGTTAAGAAAAATGATAGACGGCAAGGATGATGAGCTCATAACCTAGGATAACCCATATTCCCAAGCCTTAATCTTGGTTGCACCATTTAAAGATTTTCTCTAAACGATGTACCAAAGAGCTCATTTTGTGTTTGAAGATGGGGTTTGGATTTGACTACAAGGGTCTCAAAGTTGTATTGTTGAGAAAGAAAAGAAGAGAAATGAGATGTATGAGAGGTCTATATTTTCTTTTCATGGGACATTGAGGAAATTCTTTGAAGTGACCAAGTTGATAATTAAGATGGAGGAAATGAAGCATCATGTACTTACTTGATACTCTTTGTTGGCGCTCAACTACCCTGCATATATACTCTGATTGAGGCAATTCTTGCACCGTTGGAAATGTATTTATGTGTAGGATAGTGTTAGGGGGTGCTGCACATAAACGAAAAAGTTTTACCCTAAAAGAAACACTATTCAACCCATTGGTAAAAATGAACCTGCTAGTTGATTCTTTCAAAATTTTCCATTATGAAAGCATAAGGATGGATGACAAATAATATAATGATCAAATATGGATCACACCATTACAAGGGTCAAGGAATTGTCACTAATTATTAATGCCCTTTATAACAAAGGAGGAATCTCCCTACCTCCAATTGCAACAATTACTAATAGAACAAAAACTCTACTTTAGAGCTCAAAACAAGTGGCCTTAGTCCATGTGCTATGTTTAAATAACTCAACAAAGAATATAATGGCAAACACATGCCCTCTTGAACGAGGGTCACCTACATGTTAGTGGAAGGGAGGAGGCCAATTCCACATAGGAATGTTGTCCACATCACAACCTTGATTCCCTTACATTGTTAATGGGGGTGTTTTTGGGGTTAATCCTAGGGAGTGAAGGAATTTGAGGAAGGAGGTTCCACTACATTTATCACCTCAAAGAATACATTAAAGGGGTGGTATCATTACCACTCTCTCTCGACACTCATTTTCACTTTAATTCTGTACATGAGGAGGGGCAAATGCTCTTCATCATGGTGCCCCTAGCCATTCTTTTCGATACTATATGTAGTGGAGAGGGGCTCCTTAATGAGACTTGCATAGGTTGGCTCCTCATCGTCTTCTTCAAGCCCTGACACATACTTGTCATTACCCTTTTAGGAATTTGAGGTTGTCCTTTTTGTTTTGTCCCACTCTATTTGTGAGTCTTCGACTAGGCTACCCTACTTATTCACCTTGACTTGATGTTGCTAAGCATCTTTGGACTCTTTAGGTAGTCAACTTTATTTATGGAATTGGGTACAACTCTCTCTCCAACAACTTCAAATAAGAAGGGAGTCCCTCAACATAATTGACTTAGGTCTTTCTTCTTCCGACTCGATAATAAAGTCCCATAAATACTACAATACTCCTTGCATGCTGAAATAAAGGACCTTAAAAAAGTATGACACATTGAGAATGCTTAATGAACTAAGTGCTTTTTGCTACTACTAAGAGAAAAGCCTTCTATTGCAATGGAGTAAGGCCACCATCAATAATATGCCTGTAGGTAGAACTGATGACAATCCTATATTTTAGAAAACAATCTTTCAAATTAATTACATTGTAAGGATTAGGTCGACATTTCGAACCAACTAATGTGTTTCATCGGATAAAGTCTACCATATTAGTTGGTTCAAAATGTTGACCCAATCCTTACAATGTGATTAATCCGAAAAATTGTTTTCTAAATTATAAATCACAAAAATATAAGATCCATCCACTATCATTTACGTCTCTCTTTTCTCTGTTTCTATATATAGGTAATGTATATATAAATAACTATTTAATAGCGTTATACTATATATATTTATATAAATAACCATTGAACAGAGCTATACTTTCAATATATACTATAAGCATATATGTATATATAAATAACTATTTAACAGAGCTATACTTTCATCAACGAATGAGTGGTTGCATTTTAGATATTATTTGCCACCGGAGAAACGAATCGGAGAGAACAGCGGGAGCTCGCAGTCGGCCATGGCGTCCCTGTTGAGACAGGTGGGAACAGGTGCGAATTCGCAGTCACTGGAAGAGGCAAGAAAGCGGGTCTTTCATTTCTTGAGGGAAGCATGCCGTTCCATCCCACAGATCATGGAAACCTACAACATCCACGAAGTTATCACCCCTTCTCAGTTGCGGTCTGTTGTAGTTGCCCAGTTTCGAAAGCAGGCCCATTTAACCAATCCAAAGGTATTTTTCAACATTCTTGCTCTAAATCTGAACACGAATAGATGCATTTTTGGGGCAGCATTAATTGGGGTATATTGATATGTTCTTTTCAATTTCTCTTTAGCTTGAAAGCTTGCTGTTTGACCTTAGTGTCACGCAATCAACGCCTTCATTGGTGGAAAGCCGAAGGCACTAGGGGCGAACATCTCTGTACACGACGACTCCCTTAGTGATGAGGCTAAACATGTCGTGACGCTGGCAATTGAACCCTGGTGGGGAATATCAACCGAGTGACCAACCAGCCAAACTCCGTTCGCTTTCGTTGCATTTTTAATGTTTAGATCCATTTTAATCCTACAGATCACATATTTGTTTTCTTAAAACCTATTTAGATCTTTCAAAAGCTGTTTTGGCAGCTATTACCCCATGATATTATCCTCTGAACACGATTTTGTGTATCAAAAAGCGTTGATTCGTCATCCATCGCCTTCCCCCCCAATCATATAATATTGAAATTCGATTTTTTTATCAATGCCCACATGAGCAAAAGAGGTAAATGGGCCTTCAATTGTATCAGCAATAAAGGAGAGTCTAAAGCAAATAATTAACTCAGGCTTCAATGAAAGGCGAAAACGATTCTTGTAAAATGTCCATTGATAAGTAACGACTTTGATTATGTCGAGTAATTTAATGGATGGCCGCTTCACAATATGGATATCTTGGGTTAAATTTCATTAAAGAATTTCTGCCATGACACATTGAAAGCGTTTTGGCAGTTTTCTTAAAATATGTCGCTGCTTTAAGACAGGAAATTTGGGTCAATTCAAGTCAAACTTATTGAAGAGGCAATATCACGGACCAATGATCTTTCAGTGCAAAGTGGTCCCTGTTAACTAATTGATCTGTATATAACTCATGCTATATAATAGGGCATATCATGATTTTCACTCCTTTTCCTTTCTCATATTCATTATAGTTGAGTATTGCTTTCCAATATCTGGCACTACAGGCAAAACCCTCATCTAGAATAGGACACGCCAAACTATATATGAAAGAAAGTTACTGAAAAAATGCAGTACTGAAATAAAAACTAGAATTGATTTGTGTTGTATATCGAAATAACACTGTTTTGCTTACAGTGCCTATTCTCACCCATTCATTCTCTATTGAATGAAGAGGTTAATAGATATTCTGGAAGGAATGGCTACATGTAATCAGCATTAAAGGAAAGTGTTGCAAATGAGTCAGTTATAGGTGCGTAGTTGTAACTTTGGAATCTTTAGTATATGATGCATTAGGTCCTTGTTAACTCGTCACGGCTTTTGTGTATGCAGTGTGCACAGGTGCAAAATAGTTGTATGAGTTCACCTATATGCACATATATCTAATTGCAGAATGAACTCACATAAACATTGCCCTCTCCTAGTGAACATAGCCAATAACGAGGTTATTCTATCTGAGCTCCTATTTTGACATTTGTGGAAATGTAGTCTTTGATGTCTTCCGTAAATGATAGAAGTTTCTATTATATCATGTTTCTATTGTTTGAATGTGTGTGAAGTTTGACACGAGAATGTGCTCAAATTAAGACAATATTTTCTTTTAGCATACTTATATGATGCTCTAGATGTTTCCTTAATGTCAAAAGCTAAGCATATAGGCACACACTTTTGCATCAATTGAACCATCATGAGAGGAATTGGATTATTTATACTTTTACTCCAGTTAATGAAGATAAATTAGTTGTTATAACAGAAACTGTTAAAGATGCAATGTCTATTTTTAGCAGGTGCTCCATTGTCAATATTTACTCAAATTCCTTTGGCAAGCCTTCTCTTGATGATTCTTTTAGAATCAAGTAACTGATTATCTTGGACCTTTACTTGATGATTGTTTTTTTATCTTCACATGAACAGTTGTTTAGTATCGAAAAAAATTGTTGTAGCCAAACCCATACAACCTCCTCACAAAAAGGGATAGTTCTAGTGTGGAATCTCACAAAAAGGGATAGTTCTAGTGTGGAATCAACAAGAAGGAAAAGGAGATGAATAGAGAGACTTAAACAACCATAGCATACTAGTTTGCTTATAAGTTTGTAGGTATACAATGTTTCATAATGATTTAATAAAAACACTATTCTACAAAACATACTCAGGTAATTGGAAAACTAAAATGTAGAATGAGCATCATCATCAACAGAATCCAGTTGTGTCACCATACTTCTAGTATTGCCGATGGTTGTTCTATTGCATTTTGGGAGATTAATATTCCTTTTAATCCAAATCTTTATCTTATAGTCATAAATGAAAGATGTTGGCATATTTTTGTTGTCTCCTCTACATTGGTAGATGAAATTTCAAATATTGACCACCTTGTATCTCTAAATCAATGTTTATCTTTTCACATTTACCTAATACAATTATGAAATTACTATGCAAATTATCAAATAACAAATGTCATTGTGTATATCCATGTTTACCTTTTCACATTTACCTAAAACAATTATGAAGTTACCATGCAAACTATCAAATAACAAATGGTATCATGTGGATTGGCACCATTCATTTTCAAAGGGAAAAATGAGGCCGATCAACCAGTGTCGTTAAAAACGCGATAATATCGCTATATTATCTCTTTATCGCGATTTTTTTCCCGAAGCTGATAT
Source organism: Pinus taeda (assembly GCA_000404065.3). Lineage (NCBI taxonomy): Eukaryota > Viridiplantae > Streptophyta > Pinopsida > Pinales > Pinaceae > Pinus > Pinus taeda. Next base: position 497 of record APFE030779785.1, on the reverse strand, counting down.
TATTGCGAGTAATACTCGGGATTTTTTCGAAAAAAATTGCTTTTCCCAATTTATCGCCAAGGGTCGGTGCAACGCGGTTTTACAAGGGATGCTAAATGTTCGAAATGCAATTTTTTTTGAAAGAAACAAATAATTTTTGAGTGGGGCAGCTTAATGATCAAGTCTAGGCCCTAGTATTGATATGCCTTTTACTTAAATTTTTAACATTACCATGAAATGACTCAGGATGTGTGAGAGTGGTTCCGGCCTCATTGGATTTCATATGGAGAAAGTAGAATTTTAGATTTCATTCAAAATCTAGCAGTCTTATCAGTTTTTCAAGATTTCAGAATTGGGAGATTGTAATGTTTCTAGGTGACAACACCTGCCTGGGCTACCCCTGCCACCAATAGAGGACGTGGTCTACCTCCAATAGCTCCTACTTCTAGTTCTTCAGCTTCTAGAGCACAAAAGACTCCACTGCCAACTCCACTAGCACCGGCATCTACATCTAGAGG
>APFE030779760.1:0-12079 GCA_000404065.3 Pinus taeda | reverse complement strand
ATTCCAACCTTTGTGCTTGAGCCAGTGAAATGCAGTGCAAACTCCTTTGTCACCTAAGTATGTCCTCCTCGCAATTTTCTACAAAACTTCCAACATCCTGCTTTCTTGAATAATTTATCTCTGACTAAAACCTCGGTGCTTTTAGGCTTTGTTCTTAAACAATGACCAGACATGTTACTTTCTTCTCTTATGCCATCATTTCTTCTGAATTCCTGTAACAAAACGACCTCGCTTGCAATTTTGTTGGTCAACCTTGCTTGCCTGTGGTGGTCAGCCTCACTTGAAATATGGATGAGAGAAACCCTGGTAAGAAATTACCAAAAGCTTACCATTCAAAAAATGATTTTGTTTGAGGGTTTTCATGCAAACTACAATAAGAGACTAGCCAGCCCTTTCGAATTTGAAATCATATATCATAATGACCCCTAAATTCGAAATAATTAGTTTTGGATGGCCGCATGTTTAAGGACTGACTCCTAGCTGACACCTAATAATGAAAATTTAACGGAATATTAACAGATTGATGTTTTGACAAGACTGTTGTATGAATCTTCGCTTTCGTAGTGCATGGGGGGAGTGCTACAAAAAGAGCAACATTTTCGTAGCACAAAACAATGATTTTACATTGTCTGCACTATGAAAATATGGTTTCGAGGCTAATTCCAAAAATTTTAAAAATAGTTTAAGCTATGTGTTTTCTAAAAGAATGTAAGACTCATGAAACATGGAATAAGGTTGTTGGACTTTATTTGGATATGAAATATGAGACCTTTGAGACTCCTAACTTATCACCTACCCCTTAAAACATAGGGTGACTTGACATTTATCTCAGACCATGACTAAGAACAGTGTAAACCCTTATTTTGGTGATAACAACGTGCACTCAGTACGATTGTTAAATGTTTGCTTAAAGACCATAAGAAGTAGTATAGATCTATAATAAACTCATAATAATAAGAGCACGTTGCTGCGGATTTACGTGGAAGCCCGATAGTCGTACATAGTAGCGCAAGGGCACAGATCAATTCATGACCCCATCCAAACCACATCAAACATACCAAGTGTGTGGAAACCTAGTTCTAGAACCCTCCCCTGCTACCTTGGGTGAGACTTCATTCTGTGCTCTATCGACTTTTCCCGAAAGGGCCAGTAGCGAAGGATTTTTTCGGCTAATAACTCTTCCAAACCTGGGTTGGGCCCCAATAAGCCAACAAATCGTTCCTTTGCCAAGACTGGGATCTGCCAAAGTGATGTCTGATGTCATAACACTTGAACCCTATGAAGAAAGAGATTGAATATTGCTTGGATCAGAAACTGCACAAGTTTGTTGTATAGGAGAACAAAAATCCGTAGATATCTGAGGAAAGGTGGCCAGATTGCTACATATACACAAAAATCCATGAGATCTTCTTCGCAACCTTCTCGTTGGACATGTACGAGTGGATCGCGAGGCTAGCTAACAACATGGGAAGGTGCAGGCTTCATCAAACAATTGTGTGGACTCCCGAGTTGGTGTGCCGGCTAGAGGCGTCTGAAGATAAAATCGTACGGGCAGTAGATCATTACCTAGACCGAATAATAGGAGGATTTATCACCAAATTCATGATAGACACAACTGTGATTTACAGTGAAGCAGAAAGGAAATTTCTCTAAGGACCGTAGGGTAAGTACATCAAATCGTTGAATACTTGGATTAAAATTTTGTTGTATTAAAAGCAGGTTATGCGCATCCATTGATGTCTGCAGTAACGAGGAGTGGAAGAGGCTATCGAGGGACCGAAAGATTAGAAAAGAGTCCTCTGATTTCAATTTCATGAGAAAGTAAGGAGGAGCTCACATGGTTCTCTCCTAGAAGCGTACTCCAGTTGATCAAGAAGTGCATTCCACTATTACTACCCCCATCCACACCCCCACCAACTTCACCTACATCAACCCCATCTTCACCCACCTCACCTACACCACCACCGAAGGTTGGAATGGTGAGTACAATCAAGTTTCCTATATTTAGAGGCATAGGGAATGAGGAACCAAACCAATTATGGTTCATGGTAAAGGAAGTATGGGAAGCCCAAGGCATTATGGATGATAACATCAGAAAGGCTACTATGGTGAGCATGCTGCAGGATTGCACGTTGACGTGGTATATAAAGTACTCTAGTAATCACGCGAATGTAGGAATAGTGGCAATCCTGGATGCATTGAACAAAGTATTTAGCTGGCCAAAATCAGAGACGTAGTCAATCATCAAGTTCAAGGAGATAATGATGTTACTTGGTGAAACCCCGTGGGACCTGGATCAGAGATTTAAGATTACAATCCCTGAGGCTAACATGACGTTGACGGATGCGCAACACTATGCGTGGTTTGTGGCATCTTTGACACCACATCTGAGGACAACACTATCATAGCAAAAGATCTCAACCAAAGCTAAAGCATTAGAGATAGCAATGAGGTTGCATGAAACCCCAATACAAGATCTAGGGTTGGGATTTCAGAAAATCCACGCACAACTACAAAACCTATGCCTAGAGATGCAAAGTTTGAAATAGGATAAGGCGCCCTGATCAAAGGCACACACAGAGGTGTGGTGCATGATAAGGATCATTGTTCGATATTCACGAACTATTTGGTAGGGGGACCAATGCCATTGTGACCAAAGGCACAAGTGAGGCCATGCACATTGCTCGCACTCTGGCGCGTGATCTGCCAGGTGGGAGGAAAGCACACCACAAAATTGTCATCTATTACATAAACTTATACAACCCCCTCAGTAGCTATTTTGCAATTTTTGTAGATTGATGGGCCATGATGATCAAAATTGTTGAAGTTATGAATTGATGATGGATCAGACACCTACTTACAGGATGCAGACTGAAGCGCGAGGATAGGATTTGGCTACAGCAATAGCATGGGGCAGATTCTAGGGACGCAGATGGGGATGAGGAGGAATGGGACCCAGACGAGGCCGAGGACAATTAATCTGCTACAATGTTGGATGACCTGGGCACTACGTGTGTGATTGCATGAATCAAATGAGAACATGTTTCCCGTACTATTACCAATTTGATCACAGTAGACTGCCCCACACTAATTGCACAGATGCAGAAAAAAGGGGTGCTTTAGGCTACTCCCACTCAAAATGTCTGAATGATGAAGGTTGAACTGTGTGAGGAGGATCCTAATGTGAACATCATGCTCAGAAGTGGTGAAAATATAGGAGAAGATAAGGGGAAGAAACTTAAGGAGGATGCATGGGTTCATAAGGCCCCTACAAAGCAACCTGAATTTGATTTGGAGCATGCAAAGGAAACATTTATGGAAGCTAGGAAGCGCTTCGTGGAGGTTTTCACTTCTGGTAGCAAGGATCAAGTTGAGCCGGAGATGGATACTTCTATGCTAACTATATTTTAAGAGACATGCATGGAGCTACCATGGGACACTAAAGTAGTGAAGGGATTGCAAGAGTTGATAACTAGGTGTGCAGGGTCAGGCAAACCATGCATGGTCCGAAAACTAGGCAAACATGCTTTGCGCACCGAGCGGGAAATGTAGTTGATTGTCTAGATTGGGGAGCATGAGATGGATCAGCTCATTCTGGATTTGCGATCAGATGTTAATGTCCTACTTAAACGGCCCTGGGAGCGCATCTGTAGGCCCGCACTACAATGGTGTCTTATCCAATTACAGATGGTAAACCAACAAAGGATCCTACCTATGGGGAGATTGTAAGGAGTTACACTGGAAACCGAAGGTGCAAGCACACAGACCAATTTTGAGGTAATAGAAATTGTGGATTATAGTAATCCTTACCCTGCATTATTAACGATAGATTGGGCCATGGACATGAATGGGGTCATCAACCTAAAGAGACGAAAAATGATATTTGAGAAAAAGTCTCTCCGCATAGTGGTCCCACTAGACCTAGCTAAAGGGGTGTGCTACACTAAGCCTTTGCGCAATGAGGACAGTGAAGATGAATTGGACTGCATCTACTAGATCATAGCATAGGATTAGGACCGGGTGAACTCGACAGCAGGTAGGAGAATCTCATGGGAAAATGACAGTTCCTGCAGATCATACCCAGATGAAGAGATCGAGTGATGACATAACCGATTGCACGAGGTCAGAATGATAAATTGTAATATGATGGTTAGATCACTACGCTGCATAACAATAGAAGCAAGGGAGTTACCAATTGATGCAATGCACATGGAGAAATTAGTAGATCACTTCGAAATCTCAATTCTGGAGCAAAAACAGTAGGGTGCGGAAATGGAGGCACTGTGCGAAATAACTGCACAAGGGTGAAGGACATGCCAATAGACTAAGAGAACATGGCACAAACATAGAAGGAAGGTGCACGTGTGCATTGGAGGAAAAAGCAGGGGGAGCATCTGTTCGTAGTGTAGGATACAGGTGTATATGGTGCACGCACCGAGCCAGCTAAGAATCAAGAATCCAAATTCGTAACAATGATGCATTCTGCCAGCTGATCGCAACAAAGCCACTATGAAAGCCAGGGGGAGCAGAAATAACATCCATATGATAAGATGACCCAATAATAATCTATGGATACCAGGGGTTTGGTGGGCCTATAAACTCAACAGAAAAAGGAGGGGGATGAAGGTGATGGAAGTAACTACTTAGACCATAAAATCTACAGTTCATGAGGTCCTAGGCAAAGAAATTTGGTGGTTGCAGGAACCCATTCAGCAAGGCAGTAGTAGGCTTCAGTAATCGAGGAAGAATGGACATGACTAAAGAGGAAAAGCATGATGTTGGATGAAGATATCAGCAAAATAAAAGCCAGCGTCACACAAGAAGGTAGCGTGAATCTACAAATAAGGGAACTAGGCCAGGTTAGGTCTAGCTTGGTACTAAAACAAGCTGCGACCCTACTATCATGGTTGTGACCACACCAACTAGGAAGTGTACCATATACAGCAGCGCCGATGGGATAATGGATATGAAGGCACCCAAAAGGTGCCCACAACTTGGGCTAGTAGGGAAGTGGAAATCTCACACCTAAGGTGCAACCACCGACTAGCTATAAAAAGCACAGTCTCAATGCCCCCAGCAGTTGAAAGGAGGCATGAGACTATAAAAAAATCTACAGGAGGCTTGCATAGTAAGAGGGTTCCATGTAGGGCCAATCAGCCAGCAAGATTCAGTCACACCAAACGGGTTGCACTTCCACATCAACAGGCTTGGAGGTGATCATTTCCATCACTACTCATGATAAGAAGCTCGAGTTACGGTAGAGAGGAGTAGGTGGAAGGTCATTAAGACTAGAGCGACAAGCTAGATACGAAAAGATATGTCACCTAGAAAATATTAATGAATTGAAAAAGTAGGGAAGGGTTCCATTCAAATTTACGCATTCATCTAAAAACCCTTGGACAACACAGGTATATTTGATATTTGAGCTGATACAGAACACTGAACATCCAACTACTAGGCCTCCAATGAGTACCATAACTAGAGCCCAAGCACGGTTCATGGAAGAGCTGTATCTGATATCAGACGAACTAGAAGAAGTGGTTTCCGCCCCCGAATTTCCAAAGTTCCCACACACTCCGTGACCCTGAAAAGGCAAGCAGACTATGGGACCCGTCCAGACATCACCACGATTCAGTAAATTATCAATGGCCAAAAAGGGAAAACAAATCACCACTGAAATGGATGAGGACGAGGAAGATTTGCTGACCTTGATCGCTCAGATTTAAGCACCGGATGAGGAAGAAGAGGATGCTTTCCAAATAACTTCACTACCACCATATATCTCTCCATGGAATGGGATGGCCAAGATACCGAAGGACCTGGACGTTGCGAAGAGTATGCTTCAAACCCGCCTTCTTCTGGATGAAATAAGGTTTGACGGTCTGCCGCTGGGCCGAATACTGAGTATAAAGTTCAAATATTGGGATCTCACAGACATCGAGAAGTTTCCGCAGTTGATCGAAGACAAATAATTACCGTGGAAGTGGTTACGAGGTGTGGAGAAGGCGATATTACTCAATCTGAGGTGGATACCCCACTATCACCACGTCGCCATCACCATTTTTATGATCCAGCAATTGCTATGTCTTGTACATGATGTGTATCTCTAGCCGGAGGAGTCGATTCCCATCATGACTGATTTAGTACACGGGATTGCCCACCTGCCTATTAAAGCGAATGACCCCACATGCATAGTCGAAACAAGTAGTGATGTGGGTCTCGCAGAAGCAATGGAAGCTAAATACAAGCTAGAAAAGTGAAAGTGTAGGGATGCCATAGCAAGCATCAAATATCAAGGGGTGTGTGTCACCACCCAGCTACTGGCTAGTAAACTCATGAGGAAATGTTGTACAAATGAGGTGCCATCGCCTGTCATTGCGCTTGTGGAGAAATGTGTAGAATAGGTTCAATTCAACTAGGCATAGTTTCTATGCAATGAATTTTTGACGAAATGTAAGGAAACCTAAGAGAAAGGTAAGACCTTCCATTATGGATGGTTTCTACTATCAATCTTTCTGGTTTCTAGAGAATTACTGCAGGGTAGCCAATTTCCTAGCATTGAGAAGAACCTACCTGAAGTAGTGCGGTTAACTCACTCTGGGCTACAAAGGACGTCATGAGGGTTCCTGAGATCAAAGTATTCTAGATATTCGTGGAGGCAAGTATCCGGACATGGATCACTTGCAGACCAATGTTGTCCCCAACAATATATAACAATTTGCAAAGCACGGCCGAGTTCAAAGCAGACATGCATAACCTATATATCCGGGCATGGAAGGATCCACAAAAAAAATGGGTAAAGCTTTTGTTCATCGCAACAGATGATGCAATTTACGAAGTACTAGCAACATGGCCTCCAGAGTGGCACACCCTGGATGTGGCCACATTATAAATGATGGTAGAACAACAACGAAATAAGGAAATCCAGCTGCGACTCACTAAACTGGTGGAAAATACACGTTAGGGACAAAAGGCAGCTTTTCAGCAAGAGGCGATCAAGGAAGTAACCACCGAGGATACCAGGGGAGATCAGGAAGTGTCTTCGAAATAGGACATGCAGAGGGAAACAAAGACCCAGGAACACATGGACCTTCCCACAAAATCACCCCAAGTTAAGAGGCCGAACATCAAGGAATCACCACATGCACAGAAAAAGTCAAAAACAGCTAAGATCTTGGAGAAAGACTTTTTGGACAGTAGTGAACTGGCGCGGGATGTCACTACAGGTGCTCTAATGAAATTGATGACAAAGCAAATAAAAGTGTTGGGGTAGCTTAGGGCATAGTTGTATGCGTTATGGGTGAGAACCCCATGAGGGATGCTTCCGACCCTCGCAGAAGGTATAACCGCAGCGGAGCAAATGGTGCACGCCTCCACTATGCACACTTTAGTATTATGAGAAGGCGCCATCATACCAAAAGTTGAAGGTGACATGAGGGGTTGGGGGCTAAATTTGGCCGCTCTCACTAGAGAAACCCTATACCAACTGCAAGATGGGGCAACCACGGAGCTTCGTGCCAGGGAAGCTTGTGCCCTCCAAATCTTAATGGAGCACAAGACAAATTTGGACAAGGTTAGTCTACAGCTTGATGACTTGGTCGCATGCGGCAAGGAGTTGGAACAGGTCATGGCGAAGGTTTGTAGCATGGTACCAAAGTTTCCTGTGCTAGCAAAACTTCCAGTAGTCGACGAGATTGATCACATGGTCGTAATATTTCGTACGACCCAAGAGGAAGCAGCAAAAGCTCAATGGGAATTAAACTTATAAATTGTGGAACTGAGGATGAAGGTGTAGCCACCTACACCTCCAGAAGTTTGGGACTAGTGCCATGGAGAAATTCAAGTAGCATTGGATGTAATAGGGAACGTTGTCCAAGCTTGCTTGGGATTGTTGGATCAATCCCTCATTACAGTCACATCCTTTTTGGAAGAACCAACGCTACAACAGGTAGAGGAAGAAACACGGGAGTTACAACAGGCTTATGACCAAGTCTGGGGGACTACACAAATGGTTGCCATGATGTAGAAGTTGGCCAAAATGAGGGAGACCCAGGTTTTCAATGTACGAGTTGACGTCGCGGGACAAAAGGAAGTTGTGCTTAAATAATGCATACAACCTTGTCTTGATGAGGCATTCGTGGCCTCCACCAACATTGAGGAGAAGTTAGCACACATGCAAGTAGTATATGAACGTGGACAAACACCTAAAATGGATTCGCCAGTGGTTCACATACAACGGGTGCAGTAGATGGCCGAAGAATTTGTTGTGAGCATAAGCGAAGCACAAAAGTTGATGAATGACCTCCGACGAAGATTTCCGCACTAGCCGAGTGACTCGGGATGAGTCACAATGATTTTGTTGGGGGCATGTTGGGTAGCGGAGGCCCCGCATAATGGTTTTCTAACTTTAAGCCCACAATTTTGGGTAACAGTATGGTAAATGCTCCGCGAGGTGCGCAGAGCACAAATTTGAAGGAATCAAGTCAAAGGGTTGTCTGCCCTAAAATAATTTATTAAAATAAAAAGTTAGTCGACCTTCCCATGGTCCGCAGACAATTGGAATGTATAAATAGAGCAAGGCTCTAAGGATAGAAGTCAGTTTTTGTTTTGATCTTGAATGTTTTATCACGAATCTATCTGTTTTTTATGTTATGAATTTATACATATTTATGATTGCACGCACTGGGTATTATTGTTAAATGTTTACTTAAAGACAGTAAGAATTAGGATAGATCTATAATAAACTAATAATAACAAGAGCGCGATGGTGTTGATCTACGGAGAGGCCCGATAGTCGTGCAAAGTAGCGCAATGGCACAGATCAGATCGCGACCCCATCCAGACGACATCAAGACATCCCAAGGGTGTGGAAACCTGGTTCGAACACCCTCCCCTGCTACCTCAGGTGAGACTTGAGTCCGCGCTCCATGGGCTGTTACCAAAAGGGCTGGTACCACAAGATTTCTTTGGCTAACAACTCTTCCAAACCTGGGTCAGGCCCCAATAAGGCAACAGTAATCATCCATGCATTGGATATGTGGAGGTGCTATCTTCTTAATAGGAGGTTCATATTGATGAGCGATCACAGTGGATTGAGGTATCCATTTGACCAATAGAATTTGAATTCCAAATAAGCTAGATGGTTGGCCATGCGTAGTGAGTTGAAAAGGGTTGTAGATGCTTTTAGCAGGAGATTACAGGTGAATCACATAGTGAATATGAGCTCTTATGGATAGATCTACATGATTGGATCTTATAGGTAATACAATAGGATGATAGGTACATGGAGCTTATGCATAAGTTATATGGGGGTACAAGTGATCGAGATGTGGAATATTGTCTTACAACATATGGTTTGGTTAGATTTAGGGACAGGATGTATGTGTCGAATGGCAGTGAGATATAGAAGACTATATTTTGTATTTTTATGTGAAGCCATATTTAGATAACCCAACATACTATAAGACATTGGTAGTAGTGAAGAAGTTTTATCATTGCCCAAATCTGAAAAAGGAAGTGGTAGAGCTTGTGCCTAGATGCTTAGACTGCCAATAGGTCAAAGCATAACAAGAATATATATTGACTACTAAAATTGATTATGATTCCAGAGTAGAAAAGGGAGTCCATTTTCATGGATTTCATCACAGGTTTACTGAGGAAATCTAGAAAACATGATTCCATCATGTATGTGGTGGATAGGTTGACTAAGTTAGTGCACTTCATTCCAGTGAAGTCTACTTATTCAGCTAGTGATGTGGCATAGGCATTCATCAAAGATTTAGTGAGGTGGCATTATTTTCTAAGGAAAATTATGTTAGACACGGATTTTTAGTTCAATTCTAAGTTTTGGAAGGAGTTGTTTGTTGGTTTGGGTACAAGTTGACCTTCAACATAGCTCACCATATGCAAATAGATGGTTAGAGAGAGAGGATAAATATGATATTGGAGGACATGTTGAGGATGTATGTGATGTATTAGTAAAGGAGATAGGAGGAGTACCTTCCATTGGTTGAGTTTACTTACAACAATGGGTATCAATATTCAGTCAAGATAAGTCTATTTGAGGCACTATATGGGAGGTGTTGTAATACTCCCATCATTTTTAGTGATCTAGTGAATAAGTTGTTGATAGGAGTAGATGTGTTGGCAGAGATGGAATAGGAAATTAAGGTAATAAAAAGGAATCTAAAGGAAGCACACGCATGCAAAAATGCTATGTAGATTAGAACAAGTTCTTTAAGGATTTATAGGTTGGGGAACATGTGTAATTACGCATCACGACCAAGAATATATCCTTAAGGATTAGATCATGTCACAAGATAACACCTCAATTTTTTAGACCTTTCAAGATTCTTGAAAGGATTGGACAAGTGGCCTATCAACTTGCACTGCATCCAATAGTGAAAGTCCATGATATTTTCCATGTGTCATTACCTAAGAAGTATATTAGATATCATCTTGGGATTCAACTGCGTTAAGTAAGCCATTCAAACGTATGACCATTTCCATGAGAGGTAGTCGTAACATACCTAAGAAGTATGTTAGAGATGTTGATCATATTATTTATTGGTCTTTATTGCAGGTGGAGATAGATGGATAATTGTAGCTAGAACCTCATTGTATATTGTAGAGAAATATGTTCATGCTTTAGAACCGAGCAATCGGGCAGGTCAAAGTGCAGTGCAAGTAGTTTGGGCCCGATGAATTTCCATAGGGGATGGTAGATCATATGCAAGCTATGTATCCTTATGTATTCACTAGTTCAGTGAATGTTTCTTGTATATGTTTTGGTGTCATGTTTTTTTATATGTACATATGTATATGGATGTAAATACCACCATGAGTTGTGTTATAAAACTCAAATAAGCAGTATAGGTGTCATGTTGTTATGGTTATCATGTTGTTAAGTTTTTCATGTTGCCTTGCTTCTCCATAGGCCGATTATTATAAATATTGTATTGAGCTAAGTCATAAAGCTCCATGGGAAGTATGTTTTTATTTCAATGGTTTTTTTGGTTATAGGCGTCATTGAACACTGAGGATAGTGTTCCCCAATGGGGAGGGTTCTATAACAACCCTGGTATAAAATTCCATGTAATAAAGTTAATAAAGGAAAAAATAATAACCAAGGTCACGGGACATATACTCCAATCTAAATGTTGGGAAAAGAATCCTAGAGTAAGTGTTCATTTGGTTTATTATGGCTAAGGAAACTGGAAAAGGCAATGGAAAAGGATTTTGAAAGGCATGAGCATTAATTGATATTTTATTTATGAAAATAATGGAAATTAGGAGAAACGGAAGGTGAAAGGTCATAGGCTTCATGTGAGGAGGAAAATAGAGGAAAATAATTGAAAATTGATGAAAATAGATGCCTCATTAATAAAACGGATTCTGGGATCAGTATGTACCTTTTGTTAGTTTAGTTTTGGAGTTCTCCTCTCTTCTCTCTCTCAATCTCTTAGACACTTAGAGAATTCTTGGAGCACTCTAGCATTGGATTGTTAGAAAATTATATATTACAGAGCAATGGAACACATAGAAAATTGCATAAATATAAACACATAAAACACATAAAACTAGAGAGACATAGATATACGTGGTTCACCCAGTTTGGGCTACGTCGACCCTGAACAGCCAGTCCTTCATTTCTATTATCCAGAAAAATGAAGAGACACAACCTACAACAGAGCTGCTGTAATATCCTATGTTTTCTCTCATAGTCTCATCTCTCTGTTTCTCATTTTAAGAATACACATCTATTACACAACCTCAATACAATGCCCTCATACGAAGAGAGGGGTTTCCTTCTAGGGCAAAAAACCCTAAACTGAAAATAAGTTCTACCGTCAGATCATCCGCCTAATGAACGACCCAGATTGAGTAGAAATTACTATACTTTTACAAGGCAATTTTACAACTATTTTTAGCTTCAAGGGCGCTGCCCCCGAAACCCCCGTTCAGGGACCACTAGCCCCCGGACCCCCTAACCGGGGCGCATTGCCCCCCTACACCCCCCTGCATGGACATGTGTACAAAATTCCTGGGGTATACATCTGGCTGAAACAAATACCTTTAA
>APFE030779756.1:0-24687 GCA_000404065.3 Pinus taeda | reverse complement strand
TATAATTTCACCAACCGCGCGGTCCTGCATTTAATCCACCCCGAAACCACCACGGTAAATCAAAACCAGCAGGAACATATTGCACCACTCTTCGGGCTGAGGTGGTTTCCGGACATGGTGGTCCGATACTGACAAACTGGCACCCATGATGCTAGCATGACATAAGCACCTGACACTTTTCGGAAGGTATCTTTCACCCAACTCACCCCTTCTGATATCGTTCTCATCCGTCCGATGATCTCCAGTTTTTACCGCCGTTGATCTACCAAGTTGCACGATGGCTTAAAGAGCAGTCAGAAAAGTCTTCGGATACGCAACCTCCGCCGTGGGATTAAAGGCAAGTTTGTCCACCGTTTGATCTCCAGGAAAGTACTGTTGTTTAAACTGCCACAAGTGCATACGGGCCTGTCGAATTTAATTAACCATGGAGCTGCCCACACCTTATGATTAATTCAATGTCATATGTTTGGTAGGGGTTTTAATATTTCTTACGGGAAAGTTAAAATAGCGTATGGGCGTAAGTTTTTTTTAATATATGTTTTTTTTAATATAGCGTTGACCCCATTTTTTGTCATGTGAAAACAAAAACGCACGGGATTAAAATTTAATTGTAATATGTAATTTGCATATGAAAAAAGACAGGGTGGTTCGCAGCACCATGGGAATGAAGGTGTGTAATAACACACGGTAAAAAGAAACCAGGGGTCTGTAGAAAATCAGTTGCTTATATTCGCAGCAGCGAACAGATGAGAACCAGAGAGCACACTCTCCTGTGTGTGAATATTTGTGGTTTATAATGAAAAAGGGATTTTATGCAACAGGGTAAAGTTTTTGATTTGTAATGTAAAAAAAATTGCACAGCAGTGCAGAAGAAGGAAGAAATGAAAAACCAGTGGCTTGTTTTGTTCCAAATCCATGAGTTGTTTCACAAAGGTGAAAAGGTAAATCTGTAACTCCCTGTAATTTTGTTTTCACACAGCAGTGAATGTAAATGAAATATTTACACACAGTGGTGTAAAATTTCATAAGAGGCAGAGTAACTTAGGTGAAAATGTTTTGGTGAATCACTCTGAGTGAAAGAGGATGAATATGTAAATGTTTTTGTTTAATGAATGGAAATTTTATGGTGGTGAAATACTCTGTCCTGTGTAATTATTTTAAAAGACTTCTCTGTGTAAAAGATCTTGGAGCAAAGGAAACAGAGCATAGTCTCTGTGTTTTATATTGTATGGTTTTGGTATTTTCCCATCTCAAACATAAGAGAAAAATACCCAACACAACTATTTCACATTTCACATAAAATGTTAAAAATTGATGCTAACATTCAAGCTAGCATTAGTGAAGCTCGCTGCTCCAATTTTGATCTATATGCTAATTTTATATCAGAAAATGAAGCCTGCCTCAATATTACTTGCAATAAAACCCCAAATTATATGAGTTGCAAGTTAAGACAGCTATCAAAATTTGATAAGCATAGAAAACTATTTGATCTATATCCCAAGTTTATATCAGAAAACGATGCCTTATGTACGTGTTAATGACCGGCATTTCAATTTCCCCTTCTCATGTCGGTTGCTTCTTCAAGTCGATCTTATTCAACAGGTTGATACGTTAGATAATAAACCTGGAACATGAATCTCTTAATTCAACAAGAAGAAATCTTACCTTGATTTAGAGAAGTGTACAATAATAGACGACTATTCGAGAGTTTGCCCAGCATCCCTTCTTCCAGAGTTTGCCCGTTTACCAGTTTCCATCTTATGATCCAAGGTCTCCACCTCGCGTTGTTACCATTATTGATCCACCGACATAGGTAGTAAAAGAAAAACCTGCAGTAGCATATCCGAATCCAGCTAATTACCTAGTGCCTCTAGTCTCAGTTTCAGTTGAATCAAGACCTGTTGATGTGCCGTAGCGTATTACTATAGTTGTATAAGCCAGAATTTGGTGGTGATCCTAGCTTTGTTGCTTCAAATATTTAATAAGAAACGAATCCAAAAATTTTTGTATTAAGCTCATTGTCTTAATTTAAAGTAATCCATTCCGCACATACCCAACAATCATCGTCGTCCAGGAAATCACATTTTGCTCAGGCATTTCCTGAAAAATCTTTAGGACTTCGTAGATATGCCCATTAAGCATATACCCTGCAATGATGGAATTCTAGAACCCCGTATTTGAGGTATTTTGTCAAACAGATGGGGTGCCTCCTCTATACTTCCATATATTGCATATAGATGACAAGAGCACTATCCACAAAGACAGCAGACTGAAAACCGCTGTTGATTATCACTTCATGCATGGCCTTGAGGGCTCCTAGATTTGGACAAGCCTGAAGAACATTGGCAAAGGTGAATTGACTACGTCGGGCATTTGTTCTTTGCTACATTTGGGAAAACATTATTAATGCTTCTTCAACGAACCCATGCTTTGTGTATCCTGCAATTAGGAAAGTCCATGAGAAGACATGTCGTGCAGCCATAAGGTCGAAAAATCTGCAAGCGTCCTGGAGACTCTCGCATCTAGCATACATATTGATAAGGGTATTCAATATATATTTGTTTGGCACAAGTCTAGTTTTAACGGTTTTAATGATGTGGTCATGGATTAACTTTCCATCGGACAATGCTTTCACTGCAAGAGAAACATATCCGCCCTTACCACTAGTCGATGGTGGGCCAGCGTTCCAACAGCACATACACATGCAGGAGGCACATGGTAGCAATACACCACGGGGAAATTGGCGCTATCATATTGCAACACATACCAAATATATGTCGAAAGTAGTTGACATAAAATGCTTAAGTTTTAATGCTAGCATTAATCAGCCTTACCGGTGGAATTTTGATTTATGACGTGATCTATGTCCTAAGTTTACGTCTAAATATAAGGATCATTGCCAATAAGACTCCGAACTGTATTAACAACGTTGTCCATATCCTATAGACCGAGAAATTATTTAACAGGGTCTGAATCAAAAAAACTTTATAATAAGGTTATTGTTTTGGTTAAAACTAATGCCAATGGGAGCGATATCGATCGCTATATTCCATTTCATGGGCAGGTATAATAAAGCATTTCTCAATGTGATTATGTTTTGTGAAGATGCTTGCTTTGCCTCATGATATAGCGGGGCATTTGAATGCGGGAAGACTAATCCATTATCAAACAATTTCTATGCCATCCGCTGAACGTGTTTTATTTTAAGAATTAAGAATTCAAATCTGGTTGGTGGATCACTTCAAAAAACGATATAATGAGTTAATTGCGATTGAAAGAGGATATTTTAATGAATTAATTTCAATTAAAGGAGCATATATGAACCATTGTTTATTTACCAAATGTTCTGAAATACTTCACATGAACTACCTACTTCCTTAAACGTTAAAAGATGCGATGTGCTACTTATCAATTGAGTAAAGAAGTTTCATGCAATGCTCTTCCATATCAAAGAATATTATGGATGATTAGATGTAATGAATTCCATGATCAATTTTCATAATTGAATCTTGTTATTTGCTACCTCTAATGCATTCATTTAATCTTCAAGTTAGTTTCTAAATCATTAGTCACATATAAGAAGGGCATAAGCATAATAGAAAAAGATAATTCTAACAACGAAACTATTCACCCAATCACAAAATCAATCACCTCATCATTCAATTAAATATCACTATAAATTTCAAAAAAATGGTATCAATTATTTACAAATCTTCTGAACATTAATGTCAAGAAAGGGAAAAACTAAATAGGATTTTGACACATAATAGAAAACTAATTCATCTCATTATGTTAATAGATATTGAATATGTAAGTGAATCTTAATGAAAAGAAATAGCATCCCAAAGTTATTAGTATCTAGGTAATATTGATGGGTCATCATAGGGAAACATTTTAATTGTAACACAAGATGTTGGATAGATATTAATAAATTATGAATTAAAATGCCACATCAAAGTTTCCTTCTTTTCACAAATTTGGAAGCATGAAGTTTCTAAAAATAAAATTAGAATTTTCATCATAATGGAAACTTATATTTATCCTCATGGGAAATCTTGCTAAATTTCACAAAAATACATCTAGGGAATACAAAAAATAAGTGTAACATTTGTTGATCATAACATATGTTACATGAATACGTGATGCAAGAGGGGGAGGGGTTATCTTGTGCCTTGATGAAGAAATATAAATACAACATGCATGGGGCTTAGGGAAAGCAACAAATAATGAAGATGAATTTTTATCTTTGGGGAAGGACTTAGAACTGACTATTTCAAGAAGAATGTGATAGTTAGTGGTATGTTGAGACTGTATGATCATCGTCCAATAGGTGGAAAAAAATCAAAGATAATTTGAAGTAGACTCAATCCTCCATATTCCAAAGAACAAGCCTACAAATATAAAAATTTGGGAATGTTGAGTTCCTCTATGTCAAGCGGCACCTCAAAGAAAAGGAAGATGCACTAACAAGAAAGGGTGCCTCCCTAGAACAAGGGATCCTGGTTCAAGCCAACATAAATGGGGTGTATAAATAATTGCTATTAATTTTCACATTATACTCTAGAGTATAAGATTTTTGAACTCCTTAAGTGTTAATGAAGGAGGAATTAAATGGTTCTTGAACTGACAACCTCCTTCCCGTCTTCAATTACATTTTTTTATCTCTTTAGCATATATGTGACCTCTCCACATTGATGGGATCCAAATTTCTGCACCCACTTGGATAGATCATGTGGTAACATGCAAAGTAAGAGGCAGATAGATCGCAGCCATTACATCAATAAACATGAGAGGATGCTAAGGAATGCTTCTTCAAATTTCAAGGAGAGTCTAACATGTTTGAAGTACAAAAGTACAAAGGCAATGGAGAAATTTCAAGTGAATTAAATCTAGAGCTCAACTGCTTAAGACCAAGACTGTACAAGGTAGTTAATGGCTACAGATAAATTATGTAACTTTAGAGCTTCTCTTCTCTAAATTAGAAGCATTAAGTGGGAATGACACAAATGAAATAGGAAAGGTTATGAGTGGGGGTTTGGAGTTGAGGATTCCCATAGATATGGTTGGAGAGCTGCAATAGAGGGAACTTGAGGTAGTGGAAGGAGTTCAAGAATCTGTTCCATTGCATTCCAGGTAGCTAGAAAAAAAAATGAAGAATTCATCCTTAAATTTGGAGAAAACTATGCAAGGTAGTTTATCTTGTGTTAAGTCATGTGTTCCAAGTATGTAATAATTTTAGGATTTTTTTTAAGGATATCTAGGCTATGTTAGATCAAAGCTACAATAGGTATACAATTTAGGAAGAATGAGAGTCCTTTTTGGATGAAGTTGAACTTAGTTGATGAAGATCTAATTGAAAATTAAAAGGTTTCTAGCCCTGAAACTAGACTAAAAAAAATAGAAAAAACCTAACAGCTTCTTAAAAGAAACATACGTTACTTCAATGTTTACAACAACTATCTTTGATTAACTAGGAAATGTATATCTTGTCTCATATTCTCTTCTCTTCTTGAAAAAAATAATTTTCAATCATCATCAACACTTGACTACTAATTTCTATTACTGCACTTTCATCTTTCAATAATAACAATATATTTTTGTTACCATTATTTTCAAAAGTATACATATTTTTACTCCCATCATGGATTTCTTTCTTATCAAAATTCCATGGTCTACCCAATAAAAATAAGACAAGCATCCATCAATATTTTACCATAACACCTCATCTTGATAACTAAATATCGTAAACTAAACATTTTAATGTTCACTATGTAGCTATGATAGCTAAACATAGGATGAGAAAACTTTTGAAAACACAATTTCTTAACCATTTCAAGATATACTAAATTGTTTATACTACCACTATCAATGATCATGCTGCAACATTTACGTTACTTGCAACTAATAATGAATGTATATTTTCTTTATATTTTTTCTTGGATATTCATGCTTGCCTTCAGAAATATGTTTTTCATTAGTGATGTACGAACATAAACCCTTAGAAACTTTTTTATCTTCTAGACCAAAGAGTGCCTTGAAACTCTCCGAAGGAGAAGGAATTTCCTCACTTATAAATTGTAGAAAATTAGGAAAATTTAAGTAAATAATGTTTCTTAATTCCAGGAATAATCTACACTAACTATTAGAATCTTAAGATATTTTAGAAAAGTTGGTATTTTTCCTAAGTAAGCTTGTGTAATAGCAACAAGCGTGAAGCTAATTTGTGATTTAGTTTTAGGAATGGTGGTCAGATGTCCCAAGCTTAGAATCTTAAGATATTTTAGAAAAGTTGGTATTTTTCCTAAGCTTGTGTAATAGCAACAAGCGTGAAGGTAATCTGTGATTTAGTTTTAGGAATGAAGGTAAGATGTCCCAAACAGTCTAGTTTTAGTTTTGTTAGGAGTTATTCTGATAAATCAAGAGATATAGATATATCTTTATACACCCAAAATAGAAGATTGGTGGGAATAAGCCATGGAATATCAAGTGGTGAGAAAAAGGGCAATTGAATGTAAATCAAGTCAGTTTGAAAAGTGAGACATTATTTAAGATCTGTGTATAGTATTTGAACATTTAAAAGGAACTCTGTTTCGAGTATTGAGATGTTTAAATCTTTGTCCATTGTTTTAGATTTATATGTTGTCTTTGAAATATCGCACAGAGATTGACCATGAAAGCCCACGACTCCAGCAGGGAGTAGATCCAGCGAAGGAGCTCAAAGAAAGGGCCACAGGAAAAAAAATTGGGACAACGTTGCACATTATTACACATTAATTTAATTCAATTCACATCAATTTAATTCAATTCAATTTTGATGATGAGCACAAAGCGTTACACATCATATTAGTCTGTAAAATGAACCTCGGAGTTCAACTTGATACCGAAATATCATATCCCTCTAACAAAACGCCTTTTGAGTAACAAAAACACCTTGACCATTTTTTAGCGTCCCTGTGATAAGAGATTTCAGCGGATAGGCTCGAACCCCGTTCAAAGATCAAATTGAGGTGTATCTGAATAACTCCTTTGTTGCAATGTCATGGATCGATATGCCTGTACGTGGAGTCAAGCTGCCCGAAGTCCAGGATTAGCCCTTGCATCCATAGTGCGAAATCATGCTCTGAAAGGGAGGCCGATTGCATCAGGACCAGTAAACCAAAAGAAAACTGTGCAAATCGAATTTAGTTTCGCAATGTAAAGATCTACGACGGGCTCTCAGGGTGGTCATTTCTCTTATCCGAAATCTGCAGATCCCTTTGCGCAAATGTATCTATCCATTGACAAAATACAAGGCTAGTTCGTCAAGTTTTTGGACTCATGCTCGATACTATTTCTCTAGTGAATCTGAGAATCTCAATCGATGCGGTCTTCACACAAATCTGAGAATCTGGGCTTTGGTTAAGTTGAATGCTACCGAACTCTCGAATCCAGACCAATTCAGCCCTAAGCAATTTTGGGTCAATGCGGTCTTCAGACAAATCCGAGAATTTGCTTTTTCATTAAGTTGAATACTACCAAACTCTCCAAACCGGGGCAGACTCAATTCACTTATTACATATGTGGGGATGGACCCACAGATCAAGGTTTCGCCACTGCAACCTCAGGTTTATAATAAATCTCGTCTCCACCAGAGTATTTTATTATGGATTGAGTAGAATATAGTGTGTCAAAACGATTGAATGTTTACTAAGTTCGAGATCAAGCCATTGTGGGGTTACGAAATAATTGAAATTCTTACAAAAGAATCTCGGGTTTTGGAGGCGAGGGTTCTCTAACTGGCAGGTCGTTATGTTTTGGTATAGGCAGTTCTGTCACAATTGGCTATATATTGGGTGTATCTTTTTTTCCTCCCTACTCGACTTATCAAAAAGATGAATTCATATGCAGCAAATTTCTTGTGGGGAGGCAAAACCTTCCAATCCAAAATCCATCTAGTCAAGATGAATTCCATCTCCATTCCGAAAAAATTGGGTGGATGGGGCTTACTGGACATGAGATCGATGGGATGCGCTCTCCTAAGCAAATCTCTCCTACGGGGTATTTATGGGAATGGGCCATGGAGTACATTCATCAACAGAAAATACTTAAAGGGAAAAAGTATTGAATTCTGGTACAGAAGAAACTCTTTGGGGATGAAGCGAGGATCCGCCATCTCGCTGGCTCAACCTCCAGAAAAACCAGCCTTTCATTATGAGAAATTTTCGGTGGAAGATTTTCTCTGGTTCTAGCATTTTTATTGGTTTTGATTCCATCCTCAATGGTATGTCCTCCCCTCTGCCGCAATCATTGGTTTCTTTCCTTCACAAGAGACGTATCTTTACCTGGGACAGGCTCATTAAATCATGGACAAACTTGACCCTGATTTGGATGGAAGGCGAGGACCTCACACTTCCGCAATCTCTCTGTCCCATGTGGAATTCAGTGCGCCATATCTTACAGGGGCTGGCCATTAAAAGAACGGGATTGTCTGATGAATTGGCATGGAATCTGCCCGATGCGCCATCCCCTGTCCGTGTAAAAGATATTTATGCTGCTCTTTCACAAAAGTCTGCACTCTCTCAACAGCCGAGGTTCACCTTCCCATTTTGGAAAGCTGCATGTCCTCTCAAGATGATCCTTTTTTCATTGCTCCTCTTCCAGAACAGGAATCTATCGTGGGAGAATCTACAGAAGCGAGGATGGATTGGTACAAGCCGCTGCACCTTGTGTCTTTCTACTGAGGCGACAAACTTCCATATGTTCCTACAATGTCAAGCCTCTCTTCAAGTCTGGTATGAACTTTCCTTATCTTTGGAGTATCCTTACCTACGTTTCTCCTCTGTACAACAAGGATTTTTCTGGTGGAGCGCACAGTCGACCTCACGACGCACCTTTTTTATCACGATCTGTTGGTTTATTTGGATATGGTGGAATGAATCCATTTTCAATAGCTTTCAGAGGCCCTCTTCTTCCATATTGATTAGCATCAAGGCTTTCCTTGACGGTTTGGGCATCTAGGCAACTTTTATCTTCTTTTCAAAATCCTGCCAGCCCTACAGTCTTCTCCTAATGCTAATTCATATGATCTTCTCTGCCTCGGGGGCTCTTCTTTTTTGACAATGATCATTTGAATCGCATCAATCTTGCACTATCCTCGCACCATTGTTATGATGTCTAACAGCAACATATTTTAGCCATCGGTTTTTGATCTTTTTTCATACCATGCAAGATCCGGGTTTACTTTTTTCCAAAATAGTTATATGTAATTGACCCACACAATCAATACAAATATGATTTTTCTTCTGAAAAAAAGAAATAATTGAAATTCTGCAGAGGTAATTTGGGCCTTTGGGATTGCAATTGGTCGCGTATAGTCGTCAATAGAGGCAAGTATGGTTGAGGAGCCTAAAGCAACCACTAGAGACTGCGTCAATTAGCAATATTGATCCCACATTTTTTAATCTTCATTCTTCATATTGGATGATCTAATTAAATTAATATGATTTTCCTATGGAAGATTTGGACATTCATAAGATCTTTAACAATATTCATGGCATCTAAAACACTTACCACATAAATATTCATCTATTCATCTTCTGATTGTGGTGTTGCTTTTTTGTATGAATGATCTTCTCTCAATCTTCATCTCGGATGATCTAGTTAAATTAATATGATTTTCCTATGGAAGATTTGGACATTCATCAGATCTTTAACAATATTCATGGCATCTAAAACACTTACCAAATAAATATTCATCTATTCATCTTTTGATTGCGGTGTTGCTTTTTTGTATGAATGATCTTCTCTTAAACTTTGTCTGGAAGACTTTCTTCTCTTTCTCCATTAATTTGAATTTAATTTTTGTCATCATGTTTTCTTTTACATATAAAATAGTTGTTTTTCTCTCTGAAATATTATGCTTTTTTTCTAGACCCCCTTTCCTCTCTTTTAAATTAAATTTGGTAACCTTTTCCCATTATATTTAGAGATAACAATCTAATCTCATTGTCGATACAAAACATTAATCTATTTATAGAATTCGCTATCCTTTTCACATCTTTTTCTATATGACTTCTTAGTATAGCCAACTTGTAAAATTCTTCCATATAAGCTTTCACACTTATTTCTTTTTCCTTAAATCTTGAATTATTTTGAATATCTTTGTGTAATAATCTTTTAGTATGAATTGAGGATATAACTTAGCTACCATTCTATACCATGATTAAATATTTTTCTTTCATTCTGAATTCTATATCAACATAATAGGACATGTCCTCTAAATCTTATAACATTTAACTTTTTCGTTATATGCTACCTCTTCATATTCCAAATATTTATCCATGTCTACAATCCAATTAATCAATTTTTCTACATTGAAACTTCCTCACTACATAAGAATTTTTAACTAAGGTCTTGTGACTTACCTTTATAATTTCCTTTACAATCATTTCTTATACTTTCTCCTCTTCTTTTATCGTGATATTTTATTATTTCTTGTCCATATCTTAGGTAACCAACTTTAATTCCTCTTCTTGACATATCTCTATGATTTGCAAACAGTCTGGCATGTTCTTCATCTTTGTCATTAATGTCTCAATTATTGGTTACCTTCCTTGACATTTTCTAAGAACTTTTATTTTAAGTGCCATCCTTGCAAGCTTCTCTTTATGTTTGTTCTTTTTTTTCTTCAATTCCTCTTTCCTTTTTGTATGGAAAGTGACTTCTATTAATAGCTTCACTTCATTATCATCTTCTTGTTAGCTTCATTGTGTTCACATTCATATATGCTACAACATGCCTCTCTTCTTTAGCAAGTTTATTTCACCCTACTAAAACGTTACCTCACCTCTTTTTTCCTATGAACTTGGTGTTGTCTGGCCTTTATTCTCCTAAGTTGTACACACTTCGTACTTTTCTCTGTTCAAGCTTCAATAGCTTGATGAATTCTTCTTGCAACTGCATTCTTCTTTTCTTTCTTTGGATTTTTGTATTCCTTCTACTTATCATGAATTCGTCATTTTTATTGTTTTTCTTCATTCATGGAATTTGTTTCTTCATATATTTTACTTACACTTGCAATATTCTTTATGGATATGTTTCTTGTTGGAATTGGTCAAGATCTAGTAAGTCATTATTGAGCTTGGATTGGAAAACATAATTCACACACCACTATCATGACTTTTCCTTTGGCACTTCACATCAACAAATTCTTGACATCAACTTCTCTTATCAACAAACTCTAATGAATTCACATAATTTGTTAAGTGTTGGGTACCACCAAACATGTAAACATAGTATTTTACCATGATATGTCTTAGCCTTTTAATTTGTTTTGGATATTTGATTTCTTGATATCAACCATTTCCCTGGAATTTTCAATTTTCCCTCAACCTATTAAATCAATACATATTCTTCACCTTAACTTGGACTTGACTTACACAAAAACTTCATTAGAAACCTTAACATTTTATGTGTGATCTCTTTAATTTTCCTATAACCATTTTGCCAAACTAAAAATCTCTTACAAAATCTTTCATGAAAATTCCTTCATGGTAAACATATTCCTTAAAATTTATAAGCCCTTCAATTTTAAACCAGAATAAACTGCATTGAAAGCTCTGAAAATTAACCATGAATTTGACTGGAACTGTAATTAATGCAAAGAGGACCATTTATTCTATTATTTTGTTATATTTTTTATTTATTTGTCAAAAAATTATTCATATTTCCTTGAAGTATATTACCTTTATTACAGGAAAGGAATTCAACCATTGTTACATAGAGAGGCATTCAAATTTTACTAAGGTCACCATTCCAGAGTATTTATGGCTAAGAAATGAATCTTTCCTTCATGTACTCTTATGACTCTGATTATCACATCAAGAATCTTAAAAAAATTGAAAGAGGCCCCTTCAGCTAAATGTTGCACACCTCTTCCTAGGCTCATAAACGCATGCCCACATGCCCTTTGACCATTTTGCGATATCGCTAATCTCACAATTGGAGCAAGAAATGTTTCGATATAATAAAAGGTTGACTCAAAAAATTAGGAGCACTTCATATACCAATGGGTGATATCTTTGAACTAGAAAGTGGATGGTTACCCTTCAAACTCATCCAAAGCACCACAAACTATGTCGATGTCATTTTCTTCAATTGTCGGAGTTTCAATGTTGGGGTGTTTTCAACTCTCACTTCTTCATTATCTCTTCTTTTAACAATTCCAAACTTTGGCAGAAGACTCTAAACTCTTTCACCCGATATGCATCCAAATTTTTTTGACATGGTTGGACATGTCCATAAGCCTATAACTCTTCAAATTCTTATCATGTTTATAGGAGAATTAGATTACACCCCTGTGGGATGTAAATTTGTATGGTATTCTTCCTTAGCTCATGTGCAGAGTCTTATTCATCTGTGTATTGTTCGGGTTCTGCATCATTTTGCGAAAATATTCCCTTTGCTGCTATCGAACCTGTTGTTAGTGCATTAATCTGGTTTGAATATTTGGAATATTAAGAGGTGAATCAAGTATCGTTGTACGAGTAGAACCATTATCTTGGATTGTCAGTCAACTTCAGATTACTTGACTCATACAAATACCTTTAGAGCAGATAATCATTAATTGCTACCAAAGAAAATTGAGGCAGCAATGTCTTCAATCTATCGACTCTGCAAAATGGTGAAAACAAAGTCTGGTAACCCCTGAGCTTTGTTCAATATTTGTGGAACATTCACCTTGAGTCTGCTCAACTCCATAGCAGCTTTGACATGAAAAAACACATAGTATGAATAGAGGAGAAACATTGTTTTATAGGATATTTTCCCATGTCAAGAGGTTAAAAATGCTCAGGAATGTTGTTAGATGAGTTCGCATTTACAGTTATAAACTAAAAAAGAAAGAAGGAATATAACTGACAGGAAACTAAATACAATCACACAACAAATAACTCAGGATTTACGTGGTAAAACCTTGGAAGAGTGTCAAGGAAACATCCATGAGGCAAGGTATTGGAATCTCTATTCAATCAATGAATGATTCTCCACATAATAGTTCGGGCATTCATCAGTTTTATATGAGTGATTCTCCTCAGTTACATAACCAATGTTTCGGTATAAAACTAACTTGTTAATAACTAATACATTTTACCCAAATTTACATAATTAGTTGTCAAACTTCCAACAAACTCCACCTTGACAACAATTTTCCTAATCCCTTGCCCATGCCCATTCATCATCCTTTCTTCAAGCCGAGAGAAGCTAAACACCATCACAACTTCTCTACTATAACTGGATTTGTGAATATGTCTACACAATTCTCTCATGTATGGACCTTTTGAAGAGCTATTTTTCTGCCATCGATCACATGTCTTAGAAAATGATACCTTACATCAATGTGCTTTGTTCTATTGCGATAAGCAGGATTTGTAGCCAAATGAATAGCACTTTGACTGTCACAAAGTACATTCAGTTTCTCCTATGTCCTTCCAATCTCATCAAGTAAACCCTTTAACCAGATTGCGTCTTTACTGGCATCTGAAGTAGCTATATATTATGTTTCGGTAGTGGACAATGCAACTATTTCTTGAAGCTTTGACATCCAACTAATTGCTCCACCTACAAGAGTAAAGACATAGCCTGTAGTAGATCTTCTTCTGTCCAAATCACCTGCATAATCAACATCTACATATCCGCAGACTGATCCTCCACTACCATTCAAGATGATGTAATGGTCACTTGTGCCTCTTAGATATTGAAGCACCCATTTCACTGCTCGCCAATGTTCTTCACCTAGATTTTCCATGAACATGCTAACAACTCCAACTGCATGTGAAATGTTAGGTCTTGTAGAACCATCGCATACATTAAGTTGCCTACAGAATTTTCATATGGTACACGAGACATATACTGCTTTTCTTCATCAGGTCTAGGACTCAAAACTGAAGAAAGCTTAAAATGGGAAGCTAATGGAGCATTAATAAGTTTCACATTGTTCATACAGAACTTTTCATGTACTTTCTCCACATAATTCTATTGTGATAAACAAATCTTACCATTTTTCCTGTCTCTGTGTATCTCCATGCCAAAGATATGTTTTGCTACTCCAAGATCCTTCATATCAAACATCCTAGAGAGTTGAGCCTTTAACCTGTTGATCTCTTCCATGCTTTTTCTTCTAATAAGAATATCATCAACATACCACGCTAAGATAATGAATATGCCATTGAAACTTTTGAAGTATACACAATGATCATACTCACTTCTAATAAAGTTTTGACTCACCATGAAGGAGTCAAACTTCTTGTACCATTGTCTAGGAGACTGCCTCAGACCATACAATCATTTCCTAAGCTTGCAAACTTATCTTCTGTTGTGACCTTGTACAAAACCTTATGGTTGTTCCATATATAATTCTTCACTCAAATCACCATGTAGAAAAGCTATTTTAACATCTAATTGTTCTAACTCAAGGTTAAGTAATGGAGTTAGTGCCAACACAGTACGAACATAAACAAGTTTTACAACTAGTGAAACAATCTCATGAAAGTCGATACCTTCAACTTGAGAATATCCTTTTGCTACCAATCTCACCTTATACCTTTCGATACTTACATCAACTTTTCATTTCAATTTGAAGACCCACTTGCATCCAACAACACTTCTCCCTTTATGAAGTTCTACAAGATTCTAGGTATTATTCTTGGCTAAGGAATCAATTTCTTATGCCATAGTCGTTTCCTATTTTTCGCTATCTGTATCATCTACTTCTTCCTGATAACAAGAAGGTTCCCCATATTCAGTAATCAAAGCAAAAGATGAAGCAGAATCTTCATACCTTTTGGGAGCTTTTCTTTCCCTTGTAGACCTTCTTAGAGTGACTGGTTGTTGAACTAGTTCAGAAACTTGAACTGGTTTAGAAACATCAATAGCTTCCTTTGTATCTTCAACAACTTTTTCTCTACAAGTCTCTTCTTCCTTTTGACTGTCACCGAAAAGTCTAGCCTCCAATTGAACTTGTTGATTTGGCGATACCTGTTCCTATTCAGTTCTTTCAACATTTGATTTTAAAAGAGAAGATTCACAAAATATTACATCTCTACTAATGACTATCTTCCTTGATGTAGGATTCCACAACCTGTATCCTTTCACTGCATAGTCATAGCCAAAAAAGAAATAACATTTCGATTTTGGATCTAATTTTGAACACTAATTTTTAGGAATAAGAGAATAAGCATCACAGCCAAATATCCTTAAATGTGAACAATCACAAGACTGACCTATCCAAACCTCTTCAGGAATTTTACAATTAATTGCTACTAAAGGTGATTCATTAACTGAATAACAAGCAGTGGATACTTCCTCTGCCCAGAACTCCTTTTGCAAGTTAGCATTGTTGATCATGCTTCAGGCTCTTTCCATAAGAGTCTGATTCATACGTTCAGCAACACCATTTTGCTAAGGAGTATAAACAAGAGTTTTGTGTCTAATATTCTTTCATCCTTATAGTATTGTTCAAATTATATTGAAGTGAATTCACCACCATTGTCAGTTCTTAAGCATTCAATTGATTTTCCTGTTCTTTTCTCTACCATTGCTTTAAATTGTTTAAAGACTTTGAATAAATCAACTTTCATTTTTAGCATAAAGACCCAAACTTTACGGGAGAAATCATCAATAAACATTAAAAAGTATAGATCACCTCCATATGATACAACAGGAGATGGTCCCCACAGATCAGAATGAATATATTCTAAAATATATCTACTATTATGATTTCTAATTTTAAATCTCAGTTTACACGGTTTTCCATACATAAAATGTTTACAGAAATCTAACTTCAAACATTTCAGATCAGGAAGAGATTTACATTTCATAAGTACCTAAAGACCTTTCTCGCTCATGTGACCCAATCGCTGATGCCATAGATGAGTACCTGCTTCTTGTTTTTCTGACACAATCGCTGCTTCATTGATCTGAGTACTTCCTTTGAGTATGTAAAGATTTCCGACCTTTTCTGCTTCCATAACAACTAAGGTGCCTTTAAAGACTTTCAGCATGTCATTCTGACCTGTAAACTTATAACCATGCAAATCAAACACTCCCAAAGAAATCAATTTTTTCTTCAAATTAGGTACATGTCTAGCACTAGTTAATGTTTTAACTGTGTTATCATACATTTTAATCCTAATATTTGTCATCCCAATAGTCTGACAAGATAAATTATTACCCATAAACACAGAACTACCATTTACATTTTCATACAAAGTAAACCAACTTTTGTGTGGACACATGTGATGAGAAGCACCAAAGTCTAACAGTCGGCTTTCTAAACCCTGGGAGACATTACATACAAGTGAAGTTTAATCCATCATACATAATTCTTCAGCAGATAAAACTTTGTCTATCACACCTAAATCGACCTGATTTTCTTCCTTCTTCAGGTTATCAGATTCTTTTCGTTTCCAACAGTCTTTCTTCAAGTGTGCAATTTTATTGCAGTGCCAACATTTTTCCTTACATTTCTTTCCCTTCGATTTAGATCTGGAAGACCCCCTTGTCTTTTCTCCTCTTTGCTTTGACCATCCTCTAGCTATCATGGCTTCTGATGCAGCTATTTCAATACTAGATTTCCGTCGTACTTCTTCAAACAAGAGAGCTCCCACAATTGATTCAAAATTCAAAGAATCAGTAGTGCTCAAGCTGATTGAAGTTACGAAGATATCCCATGATTTGGGTAGAGAACACAAGAAGGTTATAGCTTTGTATTCTTCCTAAATTTTAACTTCCATATATGTTAATTGGCATATAAGTGTATTAAAAACATTCAAATGTTCTGCAAATTTTGAACCCTCCTTCATTCGAAGAATGTACAGTTGTCTTTTAAGATAAATTCTATTGGTTATTGACTTTGTCATATATATTTTTTCCAGTTTTTCCCATAAACCCGAAGTTGTACTCTCTTCAAAAGTGTTGAAGAGAACTTCATCCGTTGGGCATAACCTGATGGTAATAAGAGCTCAGGCATCCAAGTCCTCCTAGTCTGAATCAGTCATGGTTGTAGGTTTCTTATTTTCCTTGTCCAATGCCTTGTGCAAACCTTGTTGCACCAGCAGATCCCTAACTTTCAGTTTCCAAAGAGCAAAATTGCTGTTGTCGGTGATTTTATCCACCTAGAGCTTTGCGTTTGACATTTTGGCCATTTATTTCCTCCTAGGGTTTTGTCTTTCAACTAGGGTTTCCAAAAATTTTTTATTGGATTGTCTTCTTCGAACAAAGTATTTTCCAAGTATTTTTTTTATTTTTCTTAGTCAATTTTCCAATTTTTTTTTTTTTTAAATTCCCCAATAAAAATTTCAGAATCTTACATTCCCAAATGTTTCCAAATTGACTTAGAAAACCTACAACATTTTTCTTGAAAAATACCCTTTTATGTAATATAAGATTTAAAAAAAAAAACCTCTAGTCTTCAAATTTAATGAAACCCTTATACAAACCCTACTTCAGTTTCCCTTGTCTTCAGTACAATGAATATCTTTGTTTCTGCTGAAAATAATTACCCGTATTTCGCATCAGCTTGATTTAGGCTTCCTCGATGAAATATTGCATCTGGACACCAGTAAACACATGCAAATATGTTCTCGGCAGGGCCAACAAGGGGCACGTTTCTCTTCTTGACGCAAACCCCTGCATGCAGCAGATTTCTGGTCTCTCACACTTTGGCAGTTCACATGCAGCAGATTTTTTTAACACGCACGCTTGATTTTTTTTCTTCCGACAATGGGTTCTCTTCCTCAACAGTGGTAGGCTCTCCGAGCTCTTGTCCACATACGTGCAGCTCTAGTCCATGTCGTAGAAGGTTCTGTTCGATCACGCAGCAATGCGCTGCTTCTGCTCATCTTAATGCAGAGCCTCCATGCTACCCAACAATGAGTCTCTTCTACTTGCCTGCATGCAACAATGAGCTGCTTCTACTCACCTTCACACAAAGCCTCCACGATTTTCCACTCTGGTCCACATGCAGATTTCCATTTCTGTCCACATGCAAATTGCCCTTTTTTTCACATGCAGATTGCTAACTCAACTCAACTAACTAGCTTCGATACCATTTGTTGTTAGATGAGTTAGCATTTATAGTGATAAACTAACCAAGAAAGAAGGAATATAACTGACAAGAAACTGAATACAATCACACAACAAACAACTCAAGATTTACATGGTAAAACCCTGACAGAGTGTCAAGGAAACATCCACAGGGCAAGGTATTAGAATCTCTATTCAATCAATAAATCATTCTCCATACAATAGTTCAGGCATTCATTAGTTTTATATGAGTGATTCTCCTCAGTTACATAACTGATGTTTCAATATTAAACTAACTTATTAATAACTAATACATTTTACCCAAATTTACATAATTAGTTGTCAAACTTCCAACAAGGAATTGCTTGAAACTACTCAGAAATACATTTAAGATTCAAGATATATAAAGAGATGCAATAAAATCTCAATCGATTGTTCCACATGCATGAATCGCTTCATGTTTTGATTCAGGTTTCCTTTTAAATCACTTTGAAAAAGGTTTCTGTTTTGACAATTCAGAACTTATGATCACTCACTTAGAATACTGCTCGCTCCTCAAATAAGTTTGAACTAATTCCTTAATTAGTTTTTGTTGGTTGTCACTTCTTATATTTTAGGACTTTGTTCAACACCAACGTAATATATGTAAGAGTGCATTGACCTAGTGAATGCAAGTAACGGTTACATTATTTTGTGTGAGAGATTGTCTCACTAGTGAGTTGGGATCCTTCTTCATTTTCTATTTACTACAACATAGAGGAATATTTTAACACAATATTTGAGATAATTTTGGGTTAACTTATCCTAACTTGAGACAAGAAAAAAAATGAGCTTGTCTCACTAGTGAGTTGCGATCCTTTTTCATTTTCTATTTACTACAACATAGAGGAAGATTTTAAGACAATATTTGAGATAATTTTGGGTTAAATTATCTTAACTTGAGACAAGAAAAAAAATTCTGGCCAGTGAGTTGCCAATATTCTTCATTTTTTGTTTATCGTTTTGACAAATAGATTTCCAGATAATTTTGGGTAAATTGTATTTAACTTGAGACAAAATAGAACTTGTGTATTTTCTTAAATATTGTATTTAACCGAGTGTCTCAAATTATTGTCTTAAAAAAAATGTCTCTATAATGACAATATATAACACAAGAATTATTGTATCTTAGTAGACAATTTTATTTTTTTTCTCTCAAGAGACATTAGTTGGGATTAAAGACATATTTTGTTTATAAAGAAAATATGTCTTTAATCCTAGCTATTGTCTCCCTAGAGACAATAAAAAATTGTATTTAAACACAATATAATATCACTTTTATCTCTTTAGAGACTATAAAACAATGAATGGAGAAAAATGCCTCACCAACCTCTTGCTTATTACGTAGGTGATTTACTATTGAGTTAGCACCCTCTAAATAATTATGTGAGGAGTTATGTTCGTCATTGAAATTGCATATATAGGCATTGATTTTAAAGAAAAAGCTTGACAGAGAACAATTCACCATGTAATGAATAAACTAGTTATGCAATACATCTTATTGATGATTTTGTTCATAAACAAAATGGAGATGTGGGAAGAGTGAAAAACTATGATTCTCACAATTCCCTTTGCAAAATTATGAATGGACCAGGACTACTAAATGGGCGTTATCCTTTTCACAATTTATTTTTAAAGGTATAAGAAAATAATGAGATACAAGAAAACACCATAGCCAATAGCATATGTTTTCATAAATGGAAAAATATTGGTTAGTAGGACCATATTCATTTTCATTTTTTCATCTCCGTGCAAACCAAAGTAATGTAGCCATCACAAAATGTCGAGAGATATAATTAACATACAAGTTCTTATATGGAGCTTCATGCGTATTTCATCCATGCGGGCTCTTCCTAACCCTTTAATTAGCACATCATCGAGGGAATGACAAATTGCACCTGAAACAAGAAATAGTTGAAGTCAGTGACAATTTCACTTTTCTATCAATGAGAAACTCAATAGCAGGGGCATGAAGTTTTCTACTTAATGGAAAACATGAGCTTGAAGTTCTCTACTTTATGAAAAACATGAGGTAAGAGCATATAAGACAAACATTGATCAACGAAGAAATCAAAAATAAAAAATTATTTTACAAAATGTTTCAAGCAAGGGAATCCAATCTCTATGTTTCTTATAGAAAATATGAAACACAAGCTAAAAGAATAAAGTTAATTCAAAATAAAATCAAAACATTACCTGTTACGATCTCTCCAAATATTGATTAAGTTGACATTTATTTGCAATTGCGAGTAGGTTCGGTCTTCATAATGATTTGTTTGCAATCATGACCTTGTATTATTTGTATAAGAAAGAAAGAGAAAGAAAAAAGAAAATGTTATTTTATATAAAGCATGGGTTTCATTCTCAATTTTAGGTCAAAAGCATGTTCTTCATGCATCTAGGTCTTTCTAGGACAAAGAAGAAATTAAGTCATGTGTTATAGTCCCATTTACATTTTTTGTAACAAAGAAATTTTTTTATTTTATCATGAAAAATCCATGCATTTATTTAAGACCAAGTCGGCCCCAATTCCAAGACAATTCAGCCTAAAGGAGGGTTATTCGACCCATTAAGAAGGTTATAAATATAAGTAGTTTGGATTCATTTGGACCCACACTCATCATCAATTTCAATCTGCAATGGCAAAGGAGAAGAAGTGATAGAAGGACAAACGAAAGAAGGAAGAATAAGGTTTTATTGCGTTGATATATCTCTCCCGCTATTCACATGTGCGAAACTAGGGTTTCTGGGCAGTTGTCATTGTAGGGGGAGGGAAATTCAATTATACTTGTAGGAGGCTGAAATTCTAGGGTCAAAATTTTGAGTTGTTGTTGTAGGGCCAAAATTCTAGAGCAAAATTGCAGAAGGATGAAGTTTCGAAGCTTTCTTGAAGAAGATCCTATTGTGGGGCTTACTTGGTGCTTGGGAGAAATTTGGGCTTTGGTATTTTGGTCTTGGAGGTCTCTTTATGAATCGATTCTATAAGTAGAGAAGCATTCTTTTTGTTTTTCCTTTGGAGGGGTTTTGCCCTAGCTTGGAGCTTATACCTTGTGTACTTTGTCTTGTTGTGATATTCATTATTTTGGTAATTTCTTGATGAACACAATATAATAAAATAATTATATTCCAACATATATCACAAGTACTTATCAAGTTAAGGAAAATTATCTATAATCTATAAGGCTCCTGATTTTCCAACATGGTATTAGAGCTAATGTTCAAAAAGGAGACTAAAGATTACAAGGTAGTTGGCATGATGGTAAGGGTCTTGAGGAAGGGTTTCAAGCTTCTTGAGAATTTCAAGGAATGTATATTGAAGGTCATATCCAAGATAAGAAAAGAATTAATATATGGAATCATATTCTCTTCTCTATCTCACACTTTCAAGGACAAAAACTTATGGGTTATTGAGAGTGGCACCTCTAGGCATATGCGAGGACAATGCAGTCAACTCTAGACTTTGTCAAAAGGAACCTTTTCTCACTCAATCAATATTATGGACAATAAAATCTATATAGTGAAGGGTATTGGATATAATTCATTGGAGCTTGAGTCTCGTGGAAACATTCACCTCAACAACATTATTTATGTTCTATGTTTGCAGAAAAACTTACTTTCTATTTCATGTCTAGAAGATAAGGGTGATATAAGTGATATTGTTGATGGTAACATTTTGTTTTGGTGCAAGGATTCTAGTATTGATAATTGGATGGGCAATTATATATATCGTGAGGGGGAAATTTATATCTATATATATATATATAATATATATATATATATATATATATATATATATATATATATATATATATATATAGATAGATATATATATAGATAGATATTATTAGACCTATGCCTCGATCCCTAGTTCACTTGGATATGAGCCCCTCCAAACTATGGCATAAAAGGTATGGACACCTTAATTATAAGATTTTTCCATCTCTAAATTAAATAGCAAATTGCATCCCTGATTTGAAGGAAAACATGAAGGAACTTGTAAGGGTTGTGCTCTAGGAAATAATTTAAGGAATCCATTTATATGTAGTGACTCGAGATCTAGGAAAATTTTAAATCTCATACATTTTGATGTATGTGGTCCTATGGCAGTAAAATCTCTTATTGGGCATCAATACTAGGTAACCTTCATTGATGATTTCTCAAGGAAAACTTGGCTATACTTCCTCAAGGACAAGGATGAGATATTTAAGATTTTTCAAGAATTCAAGAATGACGTGGAAAATATAACTGAGAGAAAGATCAAGATTCTAAGTCTTGACAATGGTGGAGAATACACCTCCAAATAATTAATATCATTCTGCAAGGAAGCAGGGATTGAGAGGGAGCTTATTGTTCCCTTCAATCCTGAATAAACTAGTGTGGCTAGAAGGAATAATAGACCAATTGAAGAATGTGTTAGGGATATGATTCATGATCAAGATCTCCCTCAAATGCTATGGGGGGAAGCATGGATGAGATTTTTTCATTTGTAGAACTGAAGTTGTCACAAGATTCTGGACAACATGACCTTGGAAGACACATTTACAGGGAAATACAACATCTATGGAGCATATTTGTATATTTGGATGTCTTATGTATATTCATAGACCCAATGACAAGAGAAAGACATTACATCCTAGAGTATGAAGGGCATCTTTGTAGGGTATATTGCTTCATCTAAAGCTTATAGAATCTATATTAAGGAGGACAATATGATTGAAGTTATCATAAATTTCATCTTTGATTAAGGCATATATTACAAGAGATATAGATATGTTCTAGATGTATATTATGAAGAAGAGATACCTATCTTTGAGTATATCTCAAGGGAAAATGATAGTCAAGATCCGACATCTACTCACAAATAGGTTGAAGGTCCTAGTCAGATTGTGCAACAAGTATTTTTTCCAAAAAAATTGAAAGAGTCATGCTTGGTTGAATGATGCTCTACAAGAAGCAGAAGGACATAGAGCAAAAGGGACCTTTAATGAAAGAAAATACTGAGAAGGTATTCTGGGTATGTTGCATATATGATAAATCTCATTAAAGCGCAACTTTCCTCCTATGAATATGCAGTGAAGAATAAATATTGGATGAATACAATGTAGGAAGAGTACCAATCAATCATGAAGAAAGATGTCTGGGAAACTGTACCTAGGCTAAGTGAAAAATCTATAGTCCCTTCAAAATGGATTTACAAGATAAATCATGCTGCATATGGGAGAAATAATAAATATAAAGCAAGGTTTGTAGAAAGAGGCTTCCCTCAAAAGTAAGGCATCGATTATGAAGAAACCTTTGCTCCAACAACTAGATATAGAAAAATAAGATTTCTTGTTTCATTGGTTGCTACTATGGGATGTAATATCTATTAAATTGATGTTAAGACAACTTTCTTGAATGGGACTTGTTTTCACCTTCTACAAAATTTGTTTTCAGTTCTCAAAGGAGTGCAAAAGATTATTCGAATTAAAACAGGAATGCAACAAATTATAGCTATAGAAATAAATACAAAGATGCAATAGAAATAACACTTCATTTCATTAATATCAAATACTGAAATATGCTTACAAATAGAATGGAAATAAGACTAGCTCGAGCGATGGTAGCTTATCTCTAAGAACAGATGTGGCCGCTACATGCCTCTGAACTGTGTTACCATGAGGCTCAAAGGCCTATTTATTATTAAGAGACAATAGAAAACCCTAAACATCCAAAAACCTAACCCTAGGAGATGAAGCACCGAACTATGGGCCCCTTTTGAGTAAATTTGTATATAAAAATACCTCTTTAGAAGGATATATTCGAGGAATAAAACTTTTGAATGACCAACATTGTGCATGACCCATATTTGTCCAAATTTTCCCAGAAAAAAGTTGTTTAGGGCCTCAAAATAGCTTCGAAAGTTTAGGACCTGAAAAACTTCCAAAAATAATAAATTGTGCTACAAATAGGGAAACTGAAAAACTAAAAGAAACAATGGTGGGGATCAAAATGGAATAGGCAGGTGTCCACCAATATCCACGTGGATCATTCCTCCTCCCTTAGGAAGCAATGGTCCCCATTGCGTTGAGTTCCTCCATGAGATGAGGAAAGTTCTACTGAAATTTATCCCTAGTGAGACACTTGCCTTGGTGAAGCAAATGGCCTGCTTTGAAAACTTGATATAGTTGGATCCTTTTCTGTCAGGTGTTCTTGATCTACGTGTTCATGATCCGATCAGTTGTGTCTTGTTCCATTTAATCTAGATCTAGCTCTGTAGGTGGGCGTTGTTTTGCTATGTCTGATGTGTCTACTAATGGTGGGAAGTATGGTTGAAGGGGGTCCACATTGAACACTGGTCGCAGGCCAAGGAATGGGGGAATGTTGAGCTCAAATGCATTGTCTCCCACAGCCTTGGTAATGGTGTAAGGACCATATCGGAGTGGTTTGAGTTTCAGATAGTCTCCGGTAAGGCGTTCCTTTTGCAAATGCAACTAGACTTTGTCGCCTACCTCAAACTTGTGTGGCACTTGATGTTGATCATGTCGCTGCTTGTACTTGGCATTTGATTTCTCCAGAATGTCATGGACCTACTGGCGAATATGTTGG
>APFE030779755.1:0-21472 GCA_000404065.3 Pinus taeda | reverse complement strand
ATATTCCGAGTCCGAGCCAGGTGTTCTGCAGTCCACCTACTCAATCGAGCACAGAGCTCTCGTGTACACACAGCCACACAGGCACTTCAAGCCACAAAGGCAATTCCGCCACACAGGCAAGCTAGCTTCTACAGGCACTTCAGCCTCACAGGTGACAAAGATCAGGCTCACTCAATCTGAGCTCTGATACCAAGATAAAATATGCACTGAATTGAAAAGAAAGAGATGTAGCTCTCCAGTGTGGCCTGCACCTGGAGACTACACTCACAAAACTTGAAAGATTTCTCTCGTTCACTCTATTACCTATCAATCAAAAGATTACATCATTAAATACAATACTAGGAAATAGGAAGTTGTACCCAAACCCCATAACTATAGGAACTAATCCTAAACTAGGGAGAAAGTTACAACAATGTAACCATTTTCTCCATTAATATCAAAAGAATATTAATTATTCTCAACTTTCATCAGCTCTAATTTTATAGTTGTTTATCATAGAATCTAGGTTGTTTCCTTATCATTGTTATAAAATATTTACATGTTGTAAATTTTGATAAGGTCTTTCGAATTAATCACATCATAAGTTGTTCGCCGATGTTTCAAACCATCTAATGTGGTTCATCCTTAGGACAACGGTGAAAAAACCAATCAGTCATCTTGTTTAAATAGCAGAGATGCATCCAGTTCCAAAGATAGTCGTTAGGAAAATAAAATATATTAATTAAAAGTTGAACGTTGGGTTAGAGAATAGTTCAATATATTGAATTATATTATAATTTATTTATTTATTTATTTTTAGTTGAATAGGTCGATATATAATATTATAATTATTAAAAAATCCAAAAATCATCAAAAAATCAAACAGTTAGTTTAGGAAACTCATAAAAATAAAAGGAAAATAAATGAATAGACCAACTTTGTGTAAACAATGAAGAAAATGGAAAGAAATAAAGTAGAATTAAATTAAATTATTATAAAAATAAGAATTATATATTTTTTATTATAAATTAGTGCAAATATCATTATAGTAATATGTATTTTATTATGATAAAATATTAAAATATTTATGCAGAAAATATAAATCAGGTTTAAAAATAATATATAAGGAAAGCTATTGATAATAAATTGTATATATTCATAGATAATCTACAATATTATATATATATATATACATATCATATAATATATATATTAATATATAATATATATAATAATAAATAACTAAATAATAATAATAGTAATAAATATAGAAAGAAATTACAAGAGAACAGATTAAAAAAAAATGGGAGAGGGGGATAAGAAGACACCCTCAATCTCGATGGCCTCCCTTAACTTCCTATGGTGGAAGTGATCAATCGTCGCAATGACCTTGGAATTCTCAATCCAAACATGGTATTTGGTTTTCTTACCATGTTCATCTATAGTTGAAAAGCGAGAGATTGTGCTCAATTTTTGTTGCATGCTCTTGAATTCTTTTATTAATAGAGCAACCAGTTTCCCCAATGTAGGGAATCCCACAAGACCATGGGATTGAGTAAACCCCTTTCATGTCTTTAGGGTTAACTGGGTCCTTAACGGATCTAAGGGAATTTCTAATGGTATTAAGCGGTTTGAAGGTAGCAAAAACTCGGTTCTTTTTAAGGATATGAGCAATCTTATCAGTGGTCCCATGGATGAACGAAAGTTGGACCTTGGAAACTTGTTCATCACAAGCATTTTTTATTCTTGGTTCTTTACTGGCTTTTTGAAAAGCTTTGAGACCCTATTTCTTGCTATATACATTCCTTTCAAAGACTTCTGAGAGATGAGATTTCTCCTTTTCCAAGTGATTTTCATCAGAAATCCTTAGAGCACAGGTGGCTAGCATGTTAAGAACTCTGAATTTTGCACCGAAAAATGGTGAGAATTAGCATGAAGATATTGTTCTATGTGAGATTTTTTGTAGAAAACTTGGTGGGATATGGAACCATCTTCCATTCTAGAGAGGAGAATACCAAGGAAAGGAGGGTTACCGTCAACCTCAACCTCCATTGTGAATTTGATGGAGTCAGATTGAGAATTAAGATGGGCAAGAAACAAATCTAACTTCTCACGACCAGGGGGCCATGTAAAATTTGCGAAACCAGAATCCTATTGCAGCAACTAATAATTATTCTCCTAATTGTTAATTTAATTTTAACAATTTATTTATTGCTTCCTACAACGAGTAATAAATAACTCACACTGCAACCTACACAAATAAATTTGCGGAAGAATAAACGCTGGAAGAAATGCTAACACACACACATAAAATGACAGTTATTTTTGGACCAATGTCCTCAGAAAAACCCAACTTGGGAATGCCGGTGCAGCAGTGAGGATTTAATTTTATTATGCAGCAGTGAAATCTGAGTACATATATGGATGCCCAATTGACAATCCAAACAACAAGAAAAACTGCGCCAAAAACTGAAGGGACTTACCCTTCTCCCACAAACAATCTTTGGCTCGGCTTTCCCTATCAAAACTTGGTCTCCTGGAGCTCTGCGTCAGCCTCTGCATTTCTCTGTGTAGCTGGCTAAAAGGCTTGCTTCGGACTGGGCTCTGATGAAGTCGTATTGCCTCTGGATGTTGAGGAAATCGCCTCTCTGAACCTCTGGAACTTCTTCCCAACCTCTAGAACTAAGAACAATTTTCCCTCCTCCAAATCAAACTATCTTGCTGAAGCAATTGCGTTGCCCCTCAGCATTGCCTCTTGGGATAATTCAACTCTCTTGTTGCTGCCTCTCCGGATCTGGAAAATCTTTCCTCTGAATCACTGTCTTTGTCCCTCACTCACTTCTTCAATCTCACTAACTCTCGCTTCGGCAACTGATTGTTGCTACTCTGGAAATCGATCTGCTCATGAAATCGAACTACTCAAGTGTCTTCTCCAAATGCCCATTGACTTCTTCTTATATCCTCTATTGGGACTCCAACGGCCAAGAATAAATATAATCGATGGCTAGGATTAACTTGAAGTTGATCCGTGTGAGTTTCTAGATCATTCATGCCTTGACTTAATTAATTATGATTAATTAACCATAT
Organism: Pinus taeda; assembly: GCA_000404065.3. Taxonomy (NCBI): domain Eukaryota; kingdom Viridiplantae; phylum Streptophyta; class Pinopsida; order Pinales; family Pinaceae; genus Pinus; species Pinus taeda. The sequence goes on along the minus strand of APFE030779755.1, from coordinate 18,406 downwards.
TCCCTAAGTTTAGACTTAGGAAATATTTAAAAATTGGCTAATAATCTAATTAAGTCATTTCTAGGCGGCATTTCCAAAAACGATTTCTGGGTTTTGGAGATCTCTTGTATTTTAGCCTCTCCACAAAATTTCATGGCTAGAACACATCCGATGCTACAAAAACTAACACTTCTTAGCGAGGAATGTGTTCTAGTGCTTTACTGCTCAACCTATAGAGGCACCCTGTCTTTCCATCATCTCTTGTCACGTTGTTGATGTCCAGAATAATGCTTTGTGCCCTCACTTCTTTCACCTCACGAAAGTCTATGGCAATTGGATCTAAAATTGGCGGAACTATTGTGGCATTGACAAAGTGTCACCGTTTGTTCTCCTTGAGAACAGCTATGCTTTGAACCCTCCATTAAAGATAGTTTGAGGACCCTTCCAATCTGTCTTCATATCGAACACTAGTGGCCATGTTGGATTAAACCATTGAATCACTTGTTTGTTGGAATCTTGAACTCCTTTGAGTTGGTCCCTGTGTCAAATGCTCTTGGCTTCATACTCAAAGACTATTGCTCTGATACCATGTTAGATTTCTTGAACCCAAATCAAATTTTATGCCCAATAAAATTATACTCAGGACAAAAATAAAATGCGACTTTCAATTCTGAATTTTATGACACCAAATACACTGGGTTTCTAACTCAGCTTGCACAGCAAAAATAAAATAATAAAAAAACCAAGCACATAAAAATATTTTGACACAGTTTTACCCTGGAAACCCCAATGTGGGGAAAAACTAGCAAAGTTTGAGCTTCTAATCAGCTTGGAAATTTTGATTATAGCACGTGTACACTTCAGAAAATTACAGCAGCAAAAAAACTCAGCAATTTCACTGTAATGTCTTGCCCTATGTGGCCTATTGGACCCAGAAAATACTATTGTATGACTTCGATAAATACGTCCTGTATGGACCAGCTATTTTAGCCTGTACCGCCCTGAAAATTTCAGCCTGTATGGCCCAGATAAACTCATGCTACTTTTTCAAACTTGGCCTATTTGTTGCCTCTGAAACTTAACCTATTCGTTTTCTTCTCTTGCTGTCGGTTCAACCTACTTTTCTCAGTTGAAAGCCTAGCTGTTTGTGCCAAATCGATCTACCTCTCCAACAATCTGTTTCCCTCTTTATAATTTATGACCTAATCTCCAAAGTGATGGAGGGTTGAGAGTGCATCTCCACACTTGAGATCTATAGTCACTATATAATCTTTCGTTGACCCTTTTAACTTTATATAAGTTGGTCAATAAAGTAAAAAATTCAATTAATGACTTTATTCCTAAGATCCAAAGTTAGGGAATAATTGAATAATTTGTTGTGAAAGAATCTTGATGATTCACTGCATGTCATGACACTTGACCGATTCAAAACCACCTACCAAGCTATAGTCTCAATAGCGGGTAATCCTTCTCAAGAGCAAGATTGAATATTGATGCTCAGGGTATTGTAATGTGTATGTATATAGATATAGTAATTAATAGTAAATGAAAGGGCACATCCTCTCTAGAAGACATGACATAAGAAAGGAGATGTTCCATCCATGTGTATAGTATCATCACAGAGGTCATTGTAAATCATCTCACTCTATCTTATTCAATAATTTATTTGTTTTTCTACAGATTTATGTCGTATATCTTTCTAATGTTGAATGTTTATTAGTAAATGAACTTTGTTCAATTCATTGGTATCAGATCTGAGTTCTGATCTTAACCCCAAGCCACACATTTCACCAAACCTTGGTCAAGAATTTCATTGCCCTTAGCAACATATATGTTCATCTCTAACTACACCCAAAACTTTGGAATTTCTCTAATTTTGGTCTTTGACCACTCCCTAGCTTTTGACCATTTAAAGTCAAAAATTCTATTGAATAAAGTGTATCTCTGCTGCAAACATATCAAAATTGTGGCACTTGAGCGTTTGGAGTGTAAAACTGGACATTATTTGGTCAGAACACATGGCCAATCAAACTGTTGACGTCTGCCAAAATCCACCTAGGAAGACACGCGTTTCCTTGGAACAGTCGTCGCTCGAGTATCCTTAAGCGTTGGAGAAATCGTGAGTATATGTATATAAAAGTTGTGTTTGCAATTGAATTAAAATCACTGTGAAAGATCAGAGAAGATGTTTCCCTGCCAGTTCTAAGAAAGCACCAAGAAAAACAGTGCATCGAACAACTATTTGCCGCCAGAATACAGTGTCGGAGTCGGAGGAGAGGTAGCATCCCTAAGCCGCCATTACTATTGCCATTTGCACGTTCAAATAGTAACCACAGCAAAATCCTCCAAAAGATAGCCGTATAACATATCTAGGTATAAACAGAACATTGAGGTGTTGACTATCAGAAGCAAAGTCACAAAATTCCAAGTTCTTTACTCATATATGAGCACAGGAGCGTGGTCTCCTTAAAACTGCACCCGTGTCACAATAGAAGCACGATTTTGGAGATATTGTGACTCTTTGGTATACAACTCCACGATACGCGGCTAAATCTCACATTTTCGGGATAGTGGATGAAATTACGCAACGAAAACCATCGAGACCGTTGGTGTAAGGACCTGCGGTCCTTGGCACGACCACCAGCACAATGTGTGAAGGCTTGTTGGCAAACGAGCAAGTAAACATGGACGAAGTGCGAGCTTGACCGAAGGTGCGAAGTTACTATGTAATAATGTGCATGAGGGAAGGTTGAATGAAGAGTTTATATGGTGTGGGGGAGCATGTAAACGTACCCACGGGCCGACCTACACAAGTAATGCAATTGAACGAAGGCCGACTATGTTGGAGGGCGGATTTGCGATGAAGTATAGGGCGTTGGCAAGTCGGCTTGGGCAGCTTGACTTGCCCAACGCACCTTATATATATACGATGAAGTTTGGAGCGAAGAACACACATTCGAACTCGGTCATTCAAGGAGCAATGCGAGTGAGGAGCACACGGTAGCAAGGGAAAGTGCGAAGTAAGGTGGAGCAGGTCGCAAGGAGGCGCAAGTTGTAATGCGCCCGCTCTTGGGCAGGCATACACGATGAACATCACACAGGTTTCGGTTATCAGTTGTGGGCGCGGGTGAAGGCGCCGGACTTGACATGGGTGTCTCGAGTGGCTCGGGTGAGCGCCCGCCCGTCGTGCAAGGCAAAATGCGGAGGTGGAAAAGGGGACTCAGGTGAGGTCGCCCGCCCATCAGAACAAGGTTCGGTTGAGGAGTGCGGTTGGCAGCTCGTGTGAGGGCGCGCCTGCCCAACTTGGGCAAGGAACTTTGGTTATCACACGAAGGTGTGGAAAGTTGTAATTTTGGCTAAGTATGAAACTTGGTGTTTCCCAAGTATACTTGTAAAGCTTTGTAACATTGAAAGATTGTATAATATATTGTATTCGGGCAGACTCATTGTTCAGGAAGTTGCCCCTCCCTTTATACTGTGCAATTGTGTTCTCTTGTATAATTGTTGATGATAATGAATGTGTATGGGTGTTCATTGGTATAAAGGAAACATAATAATTACTTGGTTGAGAAACACAAACTAAGTAGGACATATGGTTAGGCGTAGTCCATGAACATAAGTATTAGTGAAAAGAAAGTGTTCGGTGGTGCCGCACCTCGCAAAGAGCGGTTGAAAGACTGTCACCGGCCTGGGGGCGTGAGAGTTGGTATCAGAGCAAGGTTGCTCGTGACGAAGTGGCCGAGGAACTAATGAACAGGTTCAGGTGTGAAGCATTGAAGCTGATACACATTGACAGGTGATATTGAAGCTCACGGTTGAAGCTTGGAAGTTGGTAACAGTGAAGCAGGTACTTGCAAGTGACGGAAGCTATTTCACATACAAGTGGAACAAGTGTTGGTTCAGGTTGCAGGCAACTTGGTGAAGCTGTTGGATGGCTGAAACTAGATCACAAAGAAGGAAGCTATTAGCAATGGCAGGTGAATCTCAGGTTGGATCCAGTCATGGTGCGAAGGATGCTTTGCTAGCTTTCATTCAAAAGGTGTTGGAAAGAATGGAGGACTTAGAGGCTTACTGGACTAAGAAGATGGACTTGGTCGAGAAGGATCAAGAGGCCAATTTGAAGATGAGGGAAGAGCTCGATGAACTCCGGACTCAACACGAGTACACTGATCTTATGTGTACACAACTTGAAGTAAAGGTCAAGGAGATTGAAGAGGCAAGAGATCAGGATCTGGCAGAGATTGTGAACTTGCAGAAATCTCTTGATGAAGCCAGAGATGAGATCGCGGTGTTGAAGAGGGTCGTGAGGCATAACTCAGGTGGAGGAGTGCCTCATGTGGAAGTCAAGGAACCAGAATCTTATGATGGTACGAGGAGTGCGAAGACTCTTAGGCAACTTTCTATGGGACATGGAGCAATACTTGGAACGCTTGGATCTATCCGATGATGAGACAAAGGTGAAGGTAGCTGCTCAGTTCTTGACAAAGGATGCTAAGATGTGGTGGCGATGGAGAATGGATCAGATTGCCAATGGCAGTGCTGGTGACATAACTTTGTGGGATGAGATGAAGAAGGCTTTGCAGACCCATTTCAGTCCTCAAGATGAAACGTGGGAAGCAAGGATGAAGATTAAGTTCATAAAGCAGACAGGGAACCTACAGACATATCAGCGGGAGTTTGCAAGTGCGGTTCTGGAACTTCGTGACATAGCGAAGAGGGACAAGGTGTTCAACTTCATTATTGGATTGAAGCCTTGGGCACGCAATGAAGTGAAAAGGCAGAAGATTAAAACACTTGAGGAAGCTTTTGCTGTTGTGGACAGGTTGGTGGAGCATTATGATGATAGGAAGAAGTCCGATAAGCTGAAAGAGAAGAAAAAGGATGACGCTTCGAAATCAGATGATAAGTCGCAGACGAAGAAAGCCTTGAAGTGTTGGATATGTGCTGAACCACATACGGTGAAGAATTGTACTTCTCGACCGAAAGTGGCTGCTATTGCACAATCTAATACGAAGAATGAAGAAGCTTCTTTAGGGATGATGCAGACACTTGGTGTTGCTGCTACGGAGGTGATCTCTCAGAGGGATCCTGAGACGAACAGTTTGGAGTATGTTCGTATGAAGATTGGGGGTGCTGATATACTCACTATGGTGGATAGTGGGGCTACTCACAACTTCATGAGTGAAGATACTGTGAAAAGGATTGGGCTGAAATTTGTACCGGTGAAGGCGCAAATGAAGACAATGAATTCTCCTCCTGATTGTGTTCATGGCGTAGCTGAAAAGGTGGACACAACACTAGGTGAGTGGGCCGGGAAAGTCGACTTCACTATAGTGTGAATTGATGACTATGAAGCTGTGCTAGGAATGGAATTCTTGAAACCATTTGATGCTATGATTGTTCCACATTTGAAGAGGTTGTACATTTACAATGGAAGGGAAAATGTACCCATTGGTGTGACAAAGCCTGATTGTAAGTTGGCAGTGATGCAAATGGAGGATGAGAAGCGAATGGAAGATATGAGTAAGCGGTTGTCTACGATTGAGACAAAGCTTACCGAGCAGTCATTGGTCATCAGGACACTATCTGATAGTATCTTGGATTTGTCAAGAAGGCTAGAAGTGGTTGAGGATGATGATGATGATGAGGAGGCTTATGTGAGGCCGAATGTTCGAGAGGAGGATCGGGTCACTTATCTACAGAGGATGGAGGTAGAGAATCCTGACAGATGGATTGAGATTATTAGTGAGGGTGAGCCTTCAGGCTCTACTCCCTCCACATCTTCTTAGGCGACATAGAAGATGGGGCTCATTGTTAGCTGCTCATGGCAGTGAGTCCTTAAAACATGTTGAGCAGGTATGGCAGATGGTGCAGGGATGGCTTGACATCAAGCATCATGACATGTTGCAGATGGGATGGAGTTTCCATGGACCTGAGCATGGGTGAGATTCTTGGTGAGTCCAGGATGTGGCAGGATCCAAGATAGACTGGTGAAAGCATAAGGATGGACATTCTTATGATTTGAGCGTGATAGTTGGACTGATCACCCAACTAGTTCAAGTCATGGGGGCTAGCAGTGTACCAGAGAGACGTTGGCATCAGGCAAGCAGGAAAGATGATAGTTCACAGGATGAGGACGACACATGATGGAGATGGTAGTTCTACATATGTTGCAGGGATGTTTGCAGTATGTGGAAGAGTTGATATCATGGCCCAAGGATGAGACAGTTGTTGATGTTGATCTTGGTGGATGGATACTAGGATGGGATGTTGTCGAGGACGACAATGATTTCAAGTGGAGGAGGATGTAAAGACTTGCAGTCCTTGGCACGACCACTGGCACAATGTGCGAAGGCTTGTTGGCAAACGAGCGAGTAAACATGGACAAAGTGCGAGCTTGACCGAAGGTGCGAAGTTACTATGTAATAATGCGCATGAGGGAAGGTTGAACGAAGAGTTTATATGGTGTGGGGGAGCATGTAAACGTACCCACGGGCCGACCTACACATGTAATGCGATTGAACGAAGGCCGACTATGTTGGAGGGCGGATTTGCGATGAAGTATAGGGCGTTGGCAAGTCGGCTTGGGCATCTCGACTTGCCCAACGCACCTTATATATATCCTTATATATATACGATGAAGTTTGGAGCGAAGAACACACATTCGAACTCGGTCATTCAAGGAGCAAAGCGAGTGAGGAGCATACGGTAGCAAGGGAAAGTGCGAAGTAAGGTGGAGCAGGTCGCAAGGAGCTGCAAGTTGTAATGCGCCCGCTCTTAGGCAGGCATACACGGTGAACATCGCGCAGGTTTCGGTTATTGGTTGTGGGCACAGGTGAAGGCGCCGGACTTAACATGGGTGTCTCAGGTGGCTCGGGTGAGCGCCCACCCATCGTGCAAGGCTAAACACGAAGGTGGAAAAGGGGGCTCGGGTGAGGTCGCCCGCCCGTCATGTAGAAGTAAGCGAAGGGTGACTTGGGTGAGGTCGCCCGCCCATCGGAACAAGGTTCGATTGAGGAGTGCGGTTGGCAGCTCGTGTGAGGGCGCGCCCGCCCAACTCAGGCAAGGAACTTTGGTTATCACACGAAGGTGTGGAAAGTTGTAATTTTGGCTAAGTATGGAACTTGATGTTTCCCAAGTATACTTGTAAAGCTTTGTAACATTGAAAGATTGTATAATATATTGTATTCGGGCAAACTCATTGTTCAAGGAGTTGCCCCTCACTTTATACTGTGCAATTGTGTTCTCTTGTATAATTGCTAATGATAATGAATGTGTATGGGTGTTCATTGCTATAAAGGAAACATAATAATTACTTGGTTGAGAAACACAAACTAAGTAGGACATATGGTTAGGCGTAGTCCATGAACATAAGTATTGGTGAAAAGAAAGTGTTCAATGGTGCCGCACCTTGCCAAGAGCAATTGAAAGACTACCGCCGGCCTAGGGGCGTGACAGTTGGTGTCTAACGCGACCTAGGATAGAGTCGCCGAACACGCTAGAGAGAAGACGTCTATCCAAATCAAGGGTAACAGTATTCGCCCAAAAGTAGTAAGCCTTGACCGAGTATTCCAGTTGGCGGAAGCCTCTGCCAGGTCGCTGGCACCTAGCCCTCTCTGTCCCTCTGTCATGATCATGAGGCGTAAGGTTCAAGGAGAAGGGTTTGACTCTCCTCAGGTCCGTTCGGTTAGGTTCACAAAATTAAGTAAATTGTGCAACTCCTTTACGTGGCCCAGCAAGGGTCATTACTCGATTGTACCACTCCTTTACGTGGCCCAGCAAGGTCATTACTGCAAGTTGTTTTTAGTGAGACTTTTTGGAAACTTTTCCGATCTAATTTCTCTAAAATCCGGTAGGAATTTATGGATTATGGAAATCACAAGCTTGATTATGGACATTGCAAGCTTGATTATGGCTAACCCTTGCACAATCGAAGTGCCCTAGGGCTTTTTCAGGGTGTTGAATCCATATATATAGTCAAAAAACTAGTGTAAATAACACAAATCAAGATTTCACATCAATTTTTTCCGTCGGATTCCAACACCCGAAAGTCCAAAAAGTCACACTAAAAACAACTCCCGAAAAGATGTTCACCCAAAGTGTATCGTGAACCCGTATCTGTTGTGGCCCTGTCCTTCTAGGTTTGGCTCCCTGAGTTGAGGCGTGCAGCACCTTCAAGTGGGCCCACCAGATTCCAACCCCCGAAAGTCCAAAAAGTCGCACTAAAGACAACTCCCGAAAATATGTTCACCCAAAGTGTATCGTGAACCCGCATCTGTTGTGGCCCTGTCCTTCTAGGTTAGGCTCCCTGAGTTGAGGCATGCAGCGCCTTCAGGTGGGCCTGCCAAGGGTCATTACTGCAGAAAAAGTGTTCACCCAAAATGTGTATAGTAAACTTGTATCGATTGTGGCTCTGCCTTGTGCGTTGTTTTTCAATTTTTCGACAATGTAAATTTACAAATGACTCTCACCCTCAACCCCTCTCATAAAGTTTGAACCCCAATATTGATAGTACTAAACACACACAAACATTTGAACCTTTTTGAATATTGATGGCATTAAGTCCCACACAAACCTAATAGTGTAAAATAGTACCAATGAGAATTAAAGAGTATGTAAAAAAAGCATAGTGGGTCCCTTGTATTTTGAGTGGTAATTAATTATTCAAAAAATGAATTACTAAATAGAATATCAAAGTGACAAGCAAATACAATTGCAAATAAAGAGAAAAGAAAAGAAAAATATAGAAATAACTAGTTAAGAAATTAGAAAAATATAAATATTTTTCTAAAGATAGACTACTAAATTTCTAGCTTAAAAGATTATAGTAAAAACTCACTTGCACAAATCAAGAAAACAAGACATATAAGACAATGCAGTCAAAAGTTAGAACAAGAGAGTCAAAATATGGAAGAGAAACTCAAAAAGAGTTTATAAAAAGAATGAAGAAAATTCTCACTTAATGAACTTTAATCAAACGTTGTTTGAACAAATCAAAAGGTTAAAAGATGAGAAACCAGAAAATCCAGATATTAAAAATAAATTTGAGAAATCAGAAAATGAGAAACTTTCACAGCTAAGGAATCATAATCAAAACCTATTAACATAAACTAAGAAGCTAAAGAATGATAAGAAGTTGCAACAAAACAAGGTTGAACAACTTACCAAGAAAAAAACATTAATAAATAAAAAAGCTTTGACCGAACCTATGGAACTAGAGAAGTCTTCAAACATAAAAATCCATGTTAAGACATTTTCAAATGTTAAATTACAAATGATAGAAATTCTAAATGTGCTTACTAATAGAACTTCAATGATCACAAAGCAACAGAAGTACCTGAAAAGTATATAATACTAAAATTAAATTGAGAAAAGCATTAAAAGTATGATAAGGAAAAGTCATGTTATAAAGACACATTATCAGCATCTTAATCACAACAACTAGTACCTTAACCAATCTGTGTATCAATATTGCTTTGAACAAAAAAAATTAACCTTTATTTTGAAGAATATTGATGCGAGTACAATTGAGTCTCAATAAAAGTTCATCTTGGGAATCCTATAAGTGCAAAGTTCCAAAAAGGATCGAATTAACCTAGTCAAACCCCCTCACAATTTGACAATTTTATTCAATGCTTAGAGGATCATATCATCTTGTATCATCATCAACTATCGCTACAAGAACAGTAAAACATGAGACTACATCACAAGCCAAAACAAGGGATAAGTCTTCTAGGCAGGTAATTTTGCAAGGATGATTTGTGCAAGTAACTTTTTTACTATCATCATTTACGCAAGAAATTTTGTCACCTCTTTCTAATAATTCATCACCAAACATATCTTTGATATCCTTATATTTTTCTGGCTGCTTAATTAGTTCATCTTCTACTTTTTTTATTTGTGATTGTTATATATATATATATCTCACACCTACCGCAATCCCTCCAAGAGTCCAACATAATGCAGGCATCCCAATGTTCATTGTAAACAACTCAACTTGTGGATTAAATCTTAGCAACTCCAAAATCAAAAGTTGGTCTGCACTAAAAAGACCATACTCCTAAGCGAGAGCACGCCAATACTTCCATTAATGAGATGCAGAGTCCCACAAATCACCCTAGAAGAAGCTGCTCTTTTGACTCAAACAGCAAGCCTAAAATGGTGGCAAATCAACAACACGTAAACCTTAAGTCTACCAGCTCCAAATGGGCTGACAAGACAAATCCCACCCTGCACAACTACTCCCTCAATGCCAACGAAACAATCTTACAACAGTTTTCCACGCTGTCCAAATGCTCCTGATGATGATAAAACCCAACACCTGAAGCACATAGATGATATCACAAAGACCAAATTCCCCTCAACCTCAACTAGTATGTTATGTTGTGCTCACCCAATTATAATGTATGGTGGGGAGCAGGGTCTTCCATTGGTTTCATCGTTCTAGGCATATGACCTATGCTCTCATCTCCAAGAATCCAATCAACAAATCAATTCACATGATGAGAATGTATTCTCCTTGCACAAGAATAATTCCTACCCACTACAATCCTCTCTAATGTACTATGATAACCTCCCAGTGACTTGCAGTAAGCCTTTGTTGAAGTTGGACTACCCATCTTGGTACCTCTCTTGTTTCCTCTCATCCCAAAGCCATCATAGGGTCACCACCACCTTTACTGCATATGTTACTCTCTAATTTAGTTTACTAATTCCACACATCACTCTCTTGGGTGTTGCATATCACTCATTGTTGCCTGCTCTGTCCCAACCTGACTACTCAGCAATAACACCAAATAATACAATTTCTCCACCCAAGTTACACAGTTTGAAAAACAAGAAAAGATTTGATTCAGTTGTGTGCACATAACATCCATATCTCACCCATACCATACAGATGAGCACAAGAGAATTAATCAACACAATGTTCATATGCAATCGTGTTGATGCTGATAATAATGATACCATTCATTTTTTAGGGGATGCTCTTTATACAACATGTGAGGCAACACGCTCTACTATAGTTGGGAAAATGTCAATTCACCACCGTACAAGAACAAGTGCTACATGCAGATAATGTATATATGTACACTAATGACATGTATGCTAACCATTCATTAATGATCTTACAACATCGTCATTCTTATTATATGTGCATAACTACTTTATTCATGGTAATGAACATTTTGGAGCTAGCAGCAGAGTCTAAATGTTATTTGACCAAATGAAGTCCTTGACGTTGTGGTACTAAGAGCTGTTAGAGAATCCCTTTACTTATACTTCTGATGGAAATTGCAATTGCAAATGTTCAACAGCCCACAGTCTGATCTCAAAACGTTTTAAGGAGTGCTGCAGTTCCAAATGCCCAAGCTTGTCCATGGAAACCTTAAGCTTAAATGTCAGGAAACTTTAATCAGACCCCATACTCAGAATTGGAATAAAAAGAAAAACAAGAGCCTCTGAATTCTTGGAGTGAGGATTTCATTAATTCGGCTTTCAACCTTAAAGCCCAACAAAGACAAAGGTCGATGTAGAACCTCAGAAAACAGCCAGTTAGAAGAGGAGAATTGGATATGTTTTGGTTGCCATGTGAAGAACGGGTTCCTTGTGTGTAGAAATACTAAAAATCAATCATATTCTATAATCCTTTAAACAGCAGCTACTTTTCCTAGAGTTGATCTCAAGATGTATAATTTTTTCTATACTAGAATAAATATTTTGGTGTAATTTAATGCATATTGAACTAACTTGCTAGACATTGAAGAAAAGGAAATGGGTATATACCATTCCTCTTTGTCAAAAAATAAAAAATATTCTCCTGCCCTAGGAATTCCTCTTTTTTTTGATAGACAGAGAGAGATACATAGAAATTATTCTCTTCTTGCCAAGGCAATGGTACTAAACATACCTTTCCAAGTTGCTCTAATCTGAATACTGCTTCATCCCTTAGAATGTTTGAAAATGAATCCAATTTCATCTCTGTTTCCTGTTTGTTCCATTCTGCCCACAAAGAATAAATTTAGATTCTCTGAGAATGCACATCTCTAAATACTATTCTTTTCTTAAAAATTGTGAATGCTTTTCTAATAAAATACCAAAATTGGTTAAAGTGACTAGAGATTATGCCAATGATAAAAAGCCCATTCAAAAACATGGTAGCAGCAAAAGGCCTCCTAAAATGAAAATGCGACAACAACAGGAAATGAAACAACATACCCTAAGTGTACAAGTAGGTTATCCTAGGAGGGAAAACCCTAGACAGTAAAAGAAAACGAGTGAAAGAAACAATATCTGGATGGAATTGTATTTGCAACCAAGAGAAAGCGAAGAAACTGAACTCTAATGGCCTACAGGACAAATGATCACAGAGTTTCTGCCAAGATTCTAACATCTTATACAAACTGAATATAACTTTCTTTAACCAATCAATTTTCAATTGATATATTTATATTCAGCGTCCATATGATTCAGCTACTAGATCTGAAATCATCTACATCTGGCCATTAGTTTCTAATTCTCTAACCTACTATTTTCTAATAGCTTACTCTTTAAAACAATCTCATTTCCTATTCTTCTCGGCCTTGTGCATCTCTAAGTCCACTGCTTCTTCCTTAGTAATTATTCATAATGGAGTAAGATCTTCTGGAAAAAAAGCCTTAGATGTTTAACCTTTACATTACACTAGAATATTTCTCCTATGATCCTTTCCACTTAACATTCGACCTAAGTCCATTGTTTTCCCAATTCTGTTGGATCCAATAACATCGAAATTTTAAGGTTTACACTCTTTTTATCACACTGTTCGCACGAGGTGCTTATTTTGATATATGCTGAATTATATCATTGCCAAAGTTTCAAATTGAATTTTCTCTTACAATTACAACTTCTGGTATGGTTCCAAACTCCTGGTTACATTTTACTGTTGTAATTACCATTTCTTAAATGTGAACTCTCATATATATTAATTAAAACAGCTTCATATTATATGTTACCTCTTGTAAATTTTATTACAAGAAAAGAAAGTATCAAATGCTTGTAAAAGCTATGTTTTTGACCCATGCAAAGGAAATTTCTTCTGATGCCCACGGGGGCAGCTCAATTGGTGATCACTATGTTATGAAGTACTATGCAAAACCTGAGATTCAAGGTTCAAATCCCCCGTGGGTCCACCAACAAAGAAAAAGGAAATTTTTCTGCAAAATGCAGGCGTCAGTTGTTTGAAAATTTAACCATTTTGGTAATATAAAAATTTCTAACATAGGGAAGTTCTTAAAATTCATACACAGTTTGCTGACACTGCTTGCTACGTAAATGGGCAGCTACATTAAAAACATCTTAGAATACTGGAGAAAGTATTTAGATAGTTTAGATGTGGCATAGCTACAGGGCAAGATTATACATATTACAAACCATGGTTGCGATCCAAATCAGCAGAAGAATCCTTTGCAGGTGCAGCACTCATCCAGAAATTAGGAATCAGGGAATCAGAACCCTAACCCTAAATTTATATCTATATATATATTATATATATTATATATATATATATATCTAAAATTTAAATTTTATATGGTAAAAAAAAATGAAATATGAATTAATGCATATCAACTATTTAGCTTTCATACTCATGGTCAATTGGGGAATGAGACAAGACCACCAAGTTTGCTGAAAGCAGATAGCATCATCAGATATTCACTAGTAGGTGACTAGACATCAGTTCGAAGCATGGACACCATAGACTGATTTTTTTGCTATTAGGGATACACAAAAACATAAATAGTTAACCAGCTAGAATCCAATGCTGCATTTGAAGTTTGAACTGTACATCAAAGTCTGCATAACTACCAAGTATTCTAAGTAAGACAGGACTAATGATGAAAATGCAAGTCAAACTCCAAGCTTTGACCAGCATATTAGGGAGAGAGAAGAAGAAGGCCCCCAATAATTTTCAAGGTGTAAAGTTTAAACTGCTTGCATGTTTCAAATTTCAATAACGTTGATTCAAATAAAAGGCTAAAAAATATCTGAAAGAATGCAAAGCCAAATATAGCAAACTGCAGAAGATGGAAAACACAGGTAAGAATCCCTAAAAGTAACCAAAGAAAACTCATATGCATGTTTATGTTCCCCAGTTTCCAAAACGAATATAAACCAGCAAGAAGGTGCACTTAGCAATCCCCTATGAACTATACAAACATATTAGGAAGAGATATGGAGAAAGGTCCCCAATAATTTTCAGAGGGTATGCTGCTTGCATCTTTCGATACTGCTGATTCATTGTGTCACTCCCTAGTCCTACCCTTACTAACATCTCTAGTTGAACGAAAACAGCTATTACACCTCGATTCTACAACATACTCATATATGGGGCTTCACATCTATTGAACCGAGAATATCAGGAATAAATCTGGCTTACTAGTAGGCAAAATCAGAAGATAACTAGAGCTATATACACTAGAGGCCCCAATCAAGGCTTTATCACCTACCTTTTCATCCCTGGAGTGAATATATTGGCCTTGAATATTGGGTAGGCCACTTTTGATACTTCCTCTGCTTCTTCAAAGCAGTTTTACCAAGTTACCACTACAATTAAAGCATGAGAGCTCGGTATCAAAGTCGCCTGGGAGTCGATTCCCTTAACATCTCAACAGATTCCGAAACTCAGATCTGAACCCTAAATGACAGGCAATAGATCCTACATCAGGAAACGGATCCTTCAACAAATCATGCCAAATCTGGAAGAAGCAGATCCAGATCACTGTTTCCCCGCTTCCTGCATGATTCACATCCGGGTACAGCACTAAGATTGGCAAATCCAATAACTTTGTCGCAGGGTACTCAACAGTTTTTTAGTGACTATATAAATTGCACTTAAATTCAAGAGAGAGTCATTGTAACATTGGGATTGGTATGTTTCAACTTTCTCCCATAGCTCCTCAGGATCTTCTGTGAATGTTAATTAAATTTCATTTCATTTCAAAATCCATATATAAACTGGTTACTGGACAGCCAACTTTCAACAGAAAAATCAAAAAAGGACACAAGCAGATCATAATGTTTGAGATTTCAGTGTAATCATATTGCAAGAGAAGGATCCTACTTATATAGCTATACAAAAAGAAGGTTTTTTCAGTCTAACCCAGCAGACTGCCAAAATTGCTGAATTGATCTCTTTTTGAGCTACGTGCAACTAGGCTGAAACAACAAAAGGTGTTTTCAGCCAGCACCAGAAAATGATATTAGGAAAATACGTTAATCTAGATTTGCCACCATTTCTGTCTCTATCATTGCAAAGCAATATGTATCTGGAAATGTTGAAAATGGCATAAAATTTACTTTCAGCAATGGCCGACCTTATATTGCAATCATTATTGTATTTCTAGGCTTGGCTAAGGCCACCCTTGAGGCTTGTATACATAGGATTATAACCCTTCTTGGAGAAAGCACCTTAATCTTAAGTAGTGTATAAAATATACAACTCTCATTTGTAATTTATCATCAATTAATTGAAATTCATATTCATCTTCTATCATCAAGTGATTCCTATTCATCTTTTCCAACTGATTTGCCCAAGGATACCTTGATGGGTTAGACTCTCTTTTGTTCGTGGGTTTCTTTCTCTTTCTATTGCACTTGTACTTGGGTTATTTAGCTTTGTAGGGTTGCATCCATCTTGGCTGATTTTTTTTTCAAGACTTGGGCTCCCCTAGTGCTGGTTTATTTTCTCTTTATTGCATAGTTAGGATTGTGTCAGTTCCTTTTATTTCTCTCTATCTCTTGTGAATCTCAACAGGATATGGGTCTGATACTTGGTGAGTGCATTCCAGTTGTTTGGGACGATGTCTGTCAAATGTTGATCACAAACTCGAAACTCATCAGAAGTTGTGACTTCCAGAAAACATGGATGCAAGCCACTCCAGACTCTTATGCTTCTCTAGGGAATGGGATTAGAAGATAGCATGCAAAGACACCCCTGTCGGACAGGGGTAGGTCCTGGGTTCTAGTCATAGCCTGTGTAGGATTTGATCTAGTTGTGAAATTAAAACACATTCCATAGGTTCAATCCATGGTCCATCTAGTTCAGTGGAAATGGAATTGCAATAAAACCCTGGTAGATGTGTCCATTCGGTTGTTCGGGCTATCCACAACCCAACAAATCCATTTCTTATGGATACACAAAATAATCGAAATGGTTCCTCTTCCAATGTCAAGACAGAACCTACCTCTACCAAGGCAGACCCCATTTGAGAAATATAGCTCTTTATCAAGTACACTAACAAGAATCAACCCTCAGAAACCTATCTCCTACAGTTTCTCATGCATGTAATAGAAAAGTTCTAGAGAAATATCATTATTCAATCCCCTGAATAATGAATAGAACCCAAATGTTTAGTTAAGCGGGTCCGCGAGGCTCCAGAGACACAGAGAACTTACAGAAACAGCTATGGTTAAAGTAATTCAATTCATGGCAACAAATAACCGATCTGTAAAGTTCATGTGACCAGGACAGAAAAATAAAATGAAAAATCCAATACTCTCGAAATCCTACACTGCTTGTGCATGAACATTTCGGCACGGATATAGAAAAATGCGTACCAGGCAACGAAACTGCAGCAATTATAACTGCAACTGACAGAAAAGAGAACGTAACAGACAGCGAGCGCTCCATTCCTGTTTGTCTCGTGAAACAAAACAGGTTGAGCTTGCAAGAAATGAAATGGGACACTTCTTGTTATAGTGTTACGTGCACGAACAGAGAGCTGAGATTCTGCACTGAGATATGGAATATGAGTGAATCAGAATCGAAACCTGGAATGTCAAAATAAATTAAAAACATTACTTTGTGAATGGGAAAACAATGATAGCACGTGTCGGCCGACAATCCAGCTGTACTTTGCTCAGAATCACCATAAAATGGGTATTTTATGACATGATTCTTGATTTGGGTAGTGGGTGTGAAAATTTAGATTTAATTTGGGTGAAAATAAAAATTATTAGATTGCTTTGGCACACGCACAATTCAAAGTGATTCTCATGAAATGTTAAAAAATGGTAAAAAGCAGTTCATGCGATGGATATCAAGACACTTGCAAACATTGAGTGCATAAGAATCAATATTTAGAAAGGATCTTGATTGGGGTGGTCAGCATGATAATTGTTTATTTTATTATCGTTGTATTGGAACATGAATCAGTTTAGAGTTATTCATGATGAGTTATTAAATATAATAATATGTTTTTATTTTGTATATAATAGTGTTTTTAAAATTTGATAGATTTTATTTTATTTTATTTTAATGGTGAATTTGATTCATAGAGATTGATAAATATGAATGGATTTTTTTATTTAAAAAAAAATAGATTTAAAATTAATTTCTAATAATTAATAAAAAATACTTTTTTGATTTTCATGTTGAATTATAAGTTTTTAATAATGTATATTTATTATTTTTCAAAATAAAATGAATAGAACCCAATTTTATTCAAATTACATTTTTAACATATGAAAACCATAATAATTTTTCTAATTTAAAATTATCTTTCCAAAAGATTGCGAAACCAATAAATACATTTTTTTATAAATTGAAATTCACTAAAATAATTAAGACAATATATTCTTTATTATTATATCAAAAAATAATATTTTTATAATATCCTATATACAAAATATGTTTTTAAATCATATTAAGTGTCAAATATAACTTAATTTAGATTATATGAATAATGGGATAGAAAATACTTTGTAATCCGATAATATAGTTAGAAGACAGTAAGCTTTTTTTAAAAGGATATAGTAATAATTTATATTGTTATAGAATTTAAAATAATAAAAAATAAAAATAAAAATGTCTATTAGGAGAATGATTTACATTAAGTGAATTTAGTAAAAGTGAATAAAAGAATATGGTTTGCATAGTATGATAGCGATATTGTAATTTAATTAAATTTTTCAGTAATATATATTTTCAAATTTATAATTAAAATTTAAATTTATTATTAATACATTTTATCTATTAAACAATAATATTTTTGAGAAAAAGTATTTCGTGTAAATCAAGTATATTTGTCAGCGAGTGTGGTTCATCATGGGGACAAGTTGAAGAATGAGATCATGGCTACAGATTAAATAGGGAGACCAGATCTTCCAACGGCTAGGTTTGACTGAAAAAACGGCTATGTAAGATCAGATTGGATAAACAACTAAAAATTGACCAAGAAATAGCTAGATTTGACTATTCAAAATTGTATAACAAATAATATTTTAATACGCAGATAAGAGTCAACAACCCTACTAGGGAATATTTATAATAAAATTGATTGAAAGGTATAATAATAGAATCAGGGAAAAAATAACAGTTAATCAAAAAGATTAGATATTAACTAAACTAATAATAATTAATATTATATTATTCTTATAATAATGTTATATT
>APFE030779754.1:18993-68145 GCA_000404065.3 Pinus taeda | reverse complement strand
TAATCCAACATCATCTGTAATTTCATCTCTTATTAATAAATTATTTATTTTTATATATTCTGCGTCTCAAGCATTTTTGTGTTCCAATCCACGGGAATATGTTCCCCAAAAAAATATTTGTAACATTGGTAATAATTATCAGAGATAAAAAGGAAACACGCATGAGTTAAAATAATGTGTTCAATACAAATAAACGGAAGCAATTCCCAAACTTTCACCAAAATAGAGAAATTTGCGTATAGAACCAAAGACACAGATCCTCAAACATTAATGACCATGAGAGAACAGTATAAAAGAAAATATAAGACTCGAGGAATAACACTTGCAACAAATAAAGAAATGGCAGAATGAGGTCTTATAAGAAGGATAAATAATGTATCACAAATGGTAAGTTATGTTGATGTAGTAGATAACTAAATGCAAACACATATCAAGCTTATGCTAAGTTGGAAAGGTTTTCGCTTTGAAAGCAGGAGCCCAAATCCCATTCATGAAAACAGAAACAGAAAAGCATTTACAATAAGAAAATCACTGTCCAGAAATCAGTATGGATAAACAGAAATACATGGACAGACCTGAAGTTTGGCATGCAACTTTCGCCTTTCCGCCTCAGCATCGTCTGGTTCTGAGAGACCTGTCAATGAAGAAAAACCTCATCAAGGTTCAATCTATAAAACTGTAATGTTTAATTTCATTTGAAAGGTTCAGAACCAAAGGCTAACCAAACAATGATGAAACATAAAATGCATAAATAGTAAATACTAGAACATCTAGAACTCAGATTTCTTAGGAAAAAGCATACACAATTTTGTAATACAAGATAACCATTGCAAGCATGTTTACAATAAGATACATAGCAGTGAGATGGATGGGTCTTTCAAACCAGAGAAATGTAAATCTGTAGAAAAATCATACGAATAAATTTCACAAAGGATTGAAGGAGCAAGAACAAAAAATGCTATCCATAAGAAAAGGCAATTTCCGCCAGTTGTGTAAATAAAAATCTACAAAATAGTACATCTGAAAATTACCTGTTAGCTCATTTTTCTTAGACTCACTTAAGAAAATCTTGGTTAAAAATACCAAAACACTAATCAAAAATTAGCAGCAATTAAAAGGCAATCAAATAAGCAAAATCTTTCATAATAGTAACACCAGAACTAGATAAGTGGGAATACAAGAGATTACCATCATTCAACAGTCATCATAAAAGGAAACACTAATTACCAATTACGTCCAGGCCATGTACTGATTCGTTCATGTTAAATGATTAAAAAATTGCACCTTAAGATATTTGATCACTCTTGGTGCTTGACAGATCCTTGGTTTAAAATAGCTCCACTGGTTTGTTTTTTTTAATTTGTCATGTACATATATACATACATCATTTTTTATCTTCTGTTTAATTTTTATTTTTATCGTGTAGATATTGTACATAATTAGTCATTTATTTATTTTGTTGTCACATAATGTATGTAACAACATCTCCCATTCTGAGATGTAGAGCACCTCACAGTGCAATCAACCATGAAGAGAGTCTAATCTTTTTTGTTTGTTGTAGACTAATAAAAAGCAATCGATTTACTAGTTTCATTAACTCATGAACATAAATTAAAATAAGTATTCATTATTTTTCTTATTACAAACTAATAAAGTAGACTTTTCTTTTTCTATTTCTATTTCCAGAACCAATGCATAATCAAAAGTAAATCTTTGTTATTATTTGACATATAGTAAAAATAACAATATTTTCTAGTTCTAGTTCTAACTCAAAAACATAAATTTAAATTTATTTTAAAGCTGATTTGTATTTTTTTACTCTACAGCCAACTTGTAGTTTTTTAAAAATAAATCTGTGTTACTATTATTATTGACATGTGGTCAAATTAACAAAAAAAATTAGTTTTAGTTATATAATTCAAAAGCATAAATTGAACTTTAAAGCCAACTTGTATACCTTCTAATTTTTTAATGCAAGTATCTTTAATTATTTTTAATTTAATGGTATATAACATTATGTAACAAAATCTCTCCTATACTCCCCCACGGCAGGTGCTTATTGTTGACGTTGGCGACAGGTGTGCAGGGCTGAATTGCAGCATAAGCCATCTGGCCAAGCATTCAATTCGCCAGCACGTTCAAATTAACCTTGAAATGGTGTCTGTTGTCACCTAAGGTGTACACCTAAGTGCAAGAAAAGTTTCTAACCCTGCAAGGTATAATCTTTAAAACACAACCCTTAGAGTAGGGGCTGTCACCGAATCCCTACTCACTCCATTTAAGCTCTCTCCTAGATAAGCTAAGGGGGGTAATCCATAAGGATGGTTAGAAAGGGAAAACTCGTTGCAGCAACAAGTCTAGGAGACTAAGGGCAAGGCAATTATTTATCTAAACAAACTTGATAAAAAAATTATTTAGCAAGTTTGATTACCAAAAGAACAATGTAAATATTTAAGAGACAAGCTCAAAGATCAATAAGGCAGTGACTAGATTAACAATGATAAACCAGTGCCTTATAACTAAGCTCAATAGAGATTCAACACCTGCAAAATATCATAATATTTCAAGTCACAAGATAAATAATGCTGCAATACAATGTATTAGTACAAGAAATGGCACAATATTAAAAGATGAGCAGAGAATATAACTTGCTAGAATGAAAGAAACTTTTACTTTGCTTTTAAAGAGATGCTCAAATAAATATGACAGTAACAATGGACAATGAGCAAGGAAATTAGATGACAATATAAGAGCGGTAATATAGTATCATAAGTAAAGATAGAGTGCTCACAAAATAACAATATGCCAAGTTAGAGAAACCCAGATAGATGAATGCAAACTAACCTAAGTGGAATGCAATATCTTGGTTAATTTTAATTAAAATGCCTAATCTAGATGAGATCCCTTTCCCTCAATTGTTTTGAGGCTAATCTCTAGAGTAAGTTATGGACAGAAAGCAAGGGGAAGCAAGTTATGGCTTAGTTAACAATCCCTTCCCTTGGGATCTAACCACCCGATGCCTCCAGCGCTGCAGAGACTGTGGCTCTAACGACTGCAAGGTCACCATGTTAACTACTAAAGAGGGTCTATCCTTCGCAAGCTACAAAGATAGGTGGTCCTAACTTTCTTTCAACCAAGCTTAGGCTTGGAGGTAAATTTTAAGGTGCAATCTAACTCTAGGATGCAAATGATGATAATGAGATACAATGGGATCAATATTGCTTCAAGGAAGGTAAAATGTCAATATACTTGTAGTCACAAAGTAGATATATACTTCAAGGCACAAGATTACTCGTTAATGACAATGATCAATGAAACAACAGAGACAATGTTGATTAGAATGTATTAGAACAAATCTCAGAATGCTTTTAAGATGTGTTAGTTAAAGATGTTCTTCACTTAAGCTTAGACAATGGAACAAGTGAAAACTTATATGATGCAAACACAAGTAAAGGATGGCAGATGAGATTGCTAACAGGAAATTAAAGAAAATACTACTTAGATCTACAATTGCAACTCACATAGAGACAGGGACAGGAAATACTCCAAGCACTTAAGTCAAGTAGACAAAAATAAAATGCAAATAGTGCAGCTAGATCTAGAATGCAAAAGAGATGAGATGTAGGAGCAAATTAATGGATTACAAAACCCACCACAAGATCTCCCTTTTAAATAAGGAGAAACAAGATGTGAAGGGATCAAAGTCCCAAGCTCCCAAAATATTTTGAGGGGATAAACATAATTTCAACCCTCAAAAGGTGACTAAACACAAAGTTGAGTGTAGAGGTTCTAATTATGAGTACTCTACCCCCTTCAACTTTTACAAACATTTGATATTACAATTTACATCCAAATTATTAAATTTCTGACCAGTTGGAAAATTTAATAATTAAAAGTAGACATGTAACTCAACCAAACACTGCAAGACTCAAGACATGATCTAGTATGATAATTATACATAGACTCGATACACTAGGACTCACTTAAGACATCATTATCGAATCCCACCCTAGCTTTGGGGGTATATGTGGGAGAAAAACTCTATTAATTATTTCATGTACAAAATAATTAACAAGGTTAAAAAACTCCCTAGGATGAAACTCGTTAACAAAAATTCTTAAGCTTACCTAGGTGTTTCACATGGCTTATAAACATAGAAGAATCATTTTTACAATGGCCCACCGAGCTGCAAAATTTGGAGTTACAACTATGATAAACTGATGAATGGTGACTGTGAATTTTGGATATCTAATTGCTTGAACATGATGGAGGTCCTTTGCAAAAATGTGTATTGCTATAGGGTAGTTGACACAAAGTGGTCAACAATGCCCATACCAGACGAGCCTTGGTTGTCATACTCAGCATTCAGTTTGCCTCGCAGAAACATTGTGGCTCCTCGTCATTGTTTGCATCAGTTCCTTGTTTGGTTGAACAAGGGTGTTGTCACAGTGAGCCTTCACCTTCCCTCGACCTTATTCCATTCACCAACACCTTGTCAAGGGAGACAATCGACAAGCAAATGATGAACTATGTTATGCAATTGTAGGGGAATCATGCCTCTAGTGCTCATTTTGTCATTGCAATCAGTTATGGGGCCACTTCTGAGCCTGCTATGGTTTTCTCAGCATTGGAATGTCTACATCATTGTCAATTTCGCTCTCAGACACCACAAGCCTCCCTTGATCGTTGGTTGGTTCTAGTACCTCCTTTGGCCCCCCAATTTCACTATTTTGTTGCAGCCCTCTCTGCGACTTCTCTTTTGTATCACAATCCAGAGGCTCTAATTATTTGGACTCTTTTTAAGGCATGGCCAAATTCCAACTTACATTCTCAGTATTCAGCCCAAGTCATGGTGAAAGGTTTGGGTTTCAGCAGTTCTGAAGTGTCAGGCAGTCTCATGGTCGTTGAATTGCCCTTTGAGGCTTTGCCTTTGATCATTCCTCATTCTATAAGGTTAGCCATTCAAACTCCATCAAAATATCACTGAATGACAAAATTAGCCTATGTCGCATACTATCCATTGCTCAAAAGCCACCGTGGATCACAATCCATGGCGAGTCACTCAATTATTTTTCATCTAGCATCTGCATGGGGCCAGGCTTGCAACCAACTACATGGGGAGGCTCGACATTCAATGATATGAAGAATTTACGTTTTGCAAGGTCTTGTCCACCAAGAGTCCAAGGTCTCTTCTTGTTGGACATGGTCAATGGTTACCAACATTTCCGAGATTAATGGCTTATGGCACCTTGTAGCTTCTCAATGACTTTAGTTCACAGCTCATTATATCACCAATCAAGGTGCTCTGATAACAACCCTTCGACGGGTTGACGACTCACTGCTTCTTCATGGACCATGTCGCATGCCACTTCATTGATTGATTGCGAGCAGCTCCACGCGAGTCCAGACTCGGTGCTCTCTCTAGAGGCTGGTACACTATCAATCCCTAGTCATTCTGTGATTTTAAATGTCTCTCCCTTTTTGCTTTCATGTTGCTAGCTCTTTGAAACACAGCCTACTATTTTGTCATAGTTGGCATAACAGCTTGGAAAATAGGCAATCTTTTGTTTTGTTGGATACGGTTTTTAGGAAAAACATATGTAATCTAAACCAGCTCAATTTGTGTTATCGGGCCGGTTTCCCATCCAGGCGGCCCATAACACAAACATACTCTATGTATCATTTTGAATCAGTAATATAAAGCCAAAGCTGTAAACAAAAAAATATATCTCCCCTATGCTAGGCTATAGAGCGCCTCTTGTCGCAAACAATAATTAATATAAAAAGAATATAAAAATTATGCAAGCTTATAAGTACCTTACACAGTCCTAGAAAGCAATTATTGCCAAGTCATACATATTATAGGAACACCTTTTGTTATTTTGTTTCAGATTCTTAGACACAATTACCCTGCACAATGAGGTAAAAACTCATGATGCCTATTTTGTGAAGAATACACAAGATGTTCCCCTAAACACTAATCTGACACATTACTTCTCTAAATCATGTACCATCATAGGTTGCGACAACAAAAGCCCATGCATTCTGCAAATTCCCTGACGCTTCATACAGTAAGAAAGGCATAGTTTGGCCAATCATTTATTGCAGGGACAACTACAGATATTGTGCCATAACCTACTTGTAAGGAGATATCTCTCCATTTTGTTTATGGTGATACTTTTCAAAAAAGTACTCTACATTGGCAGCAATTTCTTGTAGAATCATGATAAAATGGTCTAACTTCAGAATCTTGCTTTTCATCTATAATAGTCAAACTGTTACTTTCCTCTAAGAACTCACTTGAGCTTGTTTTGATCCATTATTTATTGCTGGTCGTTTCTTCTTGCTTCTCTACTATAATTGTGTTTCCCCATTTCCATTAGTGATGAAATCATTCTCTGATCAATTTCTTCTGAATATTTCCTTTCACTTTACTCCACAACTTTTTCTTCAGCACTGTTTTCCTTAGCCTTCCTCTTGAATTTCAGTGGCAAGCATATCCAAAGAAGATGCTTTCATGATTAACACGTAGTTGTAAAAATAAACTTCTTTTTTAATTTTATGTAAAATTTCATTAACTTTTGAATACATTTTTTCTAGGCATGATCAAACTCCTCTACATAAAAGATAGAATTTCATCATGTTATTTTAAGTGCTGATGCATATTTTGTTAAAATTGGCAACTAGGGCCAAACTCCATGTGGGTCATCTTATTTATGGCAGCTGATATTTTTCCTTGATTCCTTTCCTCAAGAGGTGTATGATTGATCTAACGATCATCCGATTCCAACATGTATTTATGGAGATATGAATTTATTTGTATATACTTGACAATTTGTCAAGGTCAGCCAGCGAGATAAAGTGCGTGGCACACCCCCAGCTTTACCTCAACGTTACATATAAACTTTAAAGCAAGGGAAGGAGCAGCCTCATTTCATCATCATCTCAACACTCATATTCCCTCTCCTCATCTCACTAGGCCAGGGAAGGAGCAGCTTCTCTCACACGTGCAAGAGGAAGGATGCATTTTCCGTTTATGGCAGCGTTGACTTTCAGGGCAGCATTGACTCACTGGGCAGCGTTGACCAAGTGTTGGGCTGCTAAATGAAGCGTTGGCCAAGGGCTGACCTGCGCATGTTGTTTGGGTGTTGCGTTCACCAAAGCGCTGACCAGCATTGACTGGTTAGGGCTAACCGCAGACTGCTGATCTTTGACTGTTGTTTTGACCGTTAACAAAGGGCTGTTTTGGGCTGCCAAAATTCGCTGTTGAAGACCGAGTTCTTCAAGGTTGACTAGAGGTCAATCCGGGGCTGTTTGACTAGATTTGACTTTGCTGATTTAAGGTTTGCTTCTGCTGTGATAAAATTACAGATTTCTGAATTTGTACTATCTCTCTGCTGAATTATTGAAGATTAAACAAGAATTGATCAAAGGGTTTCCCCACATTGGGGTTTGTCCCTGGCTAGCAGCCACATATTGTGTCTCTTGTCTTGGCTTGTTTTTTATCTATTAATATTCTATCAGCACTTTAATCTTTACTCTATCTTTATGTGATTGCTAAACAATGGCTAATAAGAAGAAATCAAAGTAAACTGCACTAAGCATAGAACATACCATAAATTAACATGGTATCAGAGCTGAGGTGAAGACAAAGCCCAAGAAAGAGCAAGAGCAAGAGCAATCACTGAAGGTTGTTGAAGCAATCTCAAAGACTTCATGGGGTCCTCATCACACTTCCCCGCCAAAGACAAGCTCCATGAGAAGTTTGACTATCACGAATGGAAGATGTCTCTCGATCTGACATTAGAAGAGCAAGAAGTGTTGGAACATGTGAGAAGCAAAATCGTTGAACCTCCATCAAATGCATATGTTGCTGCTAGGAACAAGTGGGCCAAGGGAGAAGTCAAAGCAAAGAAGATCATCTGGGACTCTCTCGATAAATGCCTAGTGGCATTTGTTTCCGAGCTGACCACCTCCAAGGAAATCTACGATAGACTGGTAAGCTTATTTAAAGTTAATGATGCAAATCAAGTTTTGTTCCTTAGAAATAAGCTGAAGGAAATTAAGAAGGGCAAAGATGACAGCATGCAAGCATACTTCTTAAAGATCACCGAGATCAAAAATGATCTCCTATCGATTGGGAAAGTCGTTCCTGATAGGGAACTAACCATCACAACTCTCAGAGGGCTCCCATCTGAATGTTATATATTCGGAACCACTCTTCTCAACAATAATGTAATCCCAGGATTTGAGGAACTGATGGCAAGATGCATTCAAGAAGAAACAAGGATGGAAGAGCAGGAAATCTCTGCACTTAGAGGCAATCCCACTGCATTCTCCTCTCATGCTAAAAGGAGAAATAATTTCGGAGCAATATCTAAGGGAAAGGTTGGACCAAAAGGTGGAAGGAAAGGTAGATGTTACATTTGCAACAAAATTGGCCACTATGCGAGGGAGTGCCCTGATAGAAAGGACACATCTCATGACGATGATCAAAATCACTCTCGAGGCAATTCCAACAACAATCAAAGGAAGGGCATGTTCAATGGCAAAGGAAAAAGGAATGACGAAAATCAGGGAAATGGTCAACCCTCCAAGAAGGCAAGAAACTCCAAGTATGAATCTAACGTTGTTAACAATAAGCAAGATGAATATTATCTACCAACAGCCCTCTCTACTGCTGCTCCCCTAGACTCGCTGGGAAATTGGCTTATTAATAGTGGTGCCTCAAGGCACTTCACTGGTTACAAAGAAGCTCTCTCTAATCTAATAGAGAAGGAGACCAACGTGGATATTGTTCTTGGGGACAACTCCAAATATCCCGTAAAAGGTGTAGGGAATGTCTCTCTACAATTGAATCAGGGTAATACAATTCATTTGCAAGAAGTCCTATATGTACCTGATCTCAAAAAGAACCTGGTGTCCCTTTTGGCAATGGAAGACAAAGGCTACAATGTCGCCTTCATCGATGGCAAGGTACGTGTATGGAAAAATAATTTCAAAGATGCTTTCACTCTTGGGTTTAGGGTTGACTCTTTATATCATGTCGGAGGAAGTTCGTTGGGTGTCATGACTTGTGACACATCTCTTCAGTCCGAACTATGGCACCGGAGGTTTGCCCACCTTCATTAAAAAGCTCTACTAGATGTGAGACAAATGGTGATCGGGATGCCCGAGTTCAAATTAGAGCAAGAAGGTGTATGTCTGGATGTGCCGAAGGCAAGCTCAAAAGGGGACCATTCCCCTCAAGCCATAGCAAGACCTCCAATATATCGTAGTTGGTTCACTCTGACATATCTGGTATGATGCATGTGAATTCCTTGGGAGGATATTTATATTACCTCACTTTTACCGATGATTATTCTCGCAAGACTTGGATATACTTCTTGAAAAAGAAGGATGAAGTGTTCTCCTGGTTTCGTCACTTCAAAGCCTTGATAGAGAATCAAACCAAAAAGAATATCAAAATCTTAAGGACTAATAATGGGACCGAGTATGAATCCAATGAGTTCCATGAATTTTGCAAAGAGGTTGGCATTAAGAGGAAGACTACAACACCATATACTCCTGAGCAGAATGGTGTGGCGGAAAAGAAGAATCGTACGATTATAGAAGTTGTCCGTGTTATGCTCCATGATCAAAGGCTTCCAAAGTTTCTATGGGCCGAAGCTGTGATTACCGTCGTATATGTGCAAAACCGATGCCCTCATCAAGCATTGGGTTCCAAGAATCCCAAAGAAATGTTCACTGGTAAGAAACCTGATGTATCTCATTTTAGAATTTTTGGAAGTCCTGTATATTTTCATGTGCTGAAAGAGAAAAGGAATAAATTGGGTACACCCGAAAAGAAAGGAATCTTCGTGGGCTATAGCGAAAATACTAAGGGCTATAGAATCTATGTGGTTGATCAAAGGGATGTCGAGATTAGCCATGATGTCACCTTTAACGAAGATATGGCTCTTAGCAAATTTGACAATCTTCCTATACTGAGGAAAACTGGAGCAGTTTTCACCAGGAAACAGGAGGAAAAGGAAGATGAGACGATGCTCGATGTAGAAGAACCTATGGATGCTATTGATCCCCATCCACAAGAACGTTCCTCTTCTAGGAAGAGGCCTTCAAGGCTCAAGGGGACACTTGATAATGCCGAAGGACACATCGCACCCAAAGGGACTTTCCGTGAAAGTAAGAAGTTGGCCAGGTATGAGGGATACTTGACCATCATGAGCACAATCATTCAAAATGAACCTTCATCATTTGCAGACGTTATCAAGCATCAAGTATGGAAGGATGCAATGACTGAGGAATATGAGTCCATCATGAAGAACGATGTCTGGGATGTGGTCCCCAGACCCCAGGACAAAGCAGTTTTCACTTCGAAATGGCTTTACAAGATAAAGCATGGAGCTTATGGAAATACTGAAAAGTATAAGGCTCGTTTTGTCGCTTGTGGCTTCTCTCAGAAGGAAGGTATATACTATGACGAGATATTTGCTCCTGTTGCCCAATATACCACCATCTATAGCCCTTGCTGCTTCGCAAGGACGGAACCTACATCAGATGGATGCCAAGACCGCATTATTGCATGGTTCGATCAAAAAGGAAGTCTATGTGGAACAACCCGAAGGATTTGAGATTCATGATCGGGAATCTCACGTGTGTAGGTTGAAGAAATCCCTCTATGGGCTGAAGCCATCACCCCGAACGTGGTATGAGAGGATCGATAGCTACTTGATGAAGTTGGTATTCACTAGGAGTGAAGCCGACCCTAACCTTTACTTTAAGGTTGAAGATGACAAACCTCTCATACTGGTGTTGTATGTTGACAACCTCTTTCTGACAGGTGCAGACCCTCTCATTCACAAATGTAAGAGGGAATTGGCTTCTAAGTTTGAGATGAAGGATCTAGGACTGATGCACTATTTCCTAGGACTAGAAATTTGGCAAAAGCCAGGGGAGATTTTCCTTTGTCAAGGAAAATATGTGGTGAAGATATTGGAGAGATTCGTATGGTGAACTGCAAGCTCGTGACTACCCCGATGGAGCTTGACTTCAAGAAGTTAAGCGGTAGTGCTGCCGGACTTGTTCTACAAAATGCTACCAAGTATCTTCAACTCATCAAAGCATTGATGTTCTTGGTGAACTCCTGTCCGGATATATGTTTTGCAGTCAACACATTGAGTCAATATATGGTTGAGCCTCACCACACACATTGGATTGGTACCAAGAATCTGTTGAAATACCTTCATGGCACAATCACTCATGGGTTGAGATACACTGCCGGAGATGTGAGGCTACATGGATATACTGATGTTGATTGGGCAGGCAGTGTGTTTGACCGAAAGAGCACTTCCGAGTGTTGTTTCTCTTTGGGATCTGCCTCAATATCCTGGATGAGCAAGAAGCAGAAGTTGATAGATTTGAGCACCACTAAGGAAGAGTACATTGCTGCGAGTACGGCCTCTTGTGAGGTGGTCTAGTTGCGAAAGCTCTTCAGTGAGTTGTTTGGATTTACATTGGATACTACTGTAGTCATGTGTGACAACCAGAGCGGGATTCATTTATCAAAGAATCTCATATTTCATGATCGCTCCAAGCATATCGATATCAGATACCACTATATCTAGGATATGGTGCAGAGGGGATCAATAAGGCTCCAACCTCTGAAACCGGATTCGTTGAAATAGGTCGACATGTCCCGAATCCGGTGAATCAAACACAATTCGTGCCAATTCATGTCCGAAAATCGGAACATGTCATGTCCGATTGGGACACGATCGAATCCAGATCGTGTCCCAATCAGACACATCTTGTCCCGATTTCCGGACACGAATCTGGAAAAAGTGACCCGCATGGCCTAAAAAAGTGACTTTGGTGTTCTTTTTTGTCATTTTCTCTTCACTCTTTTGCAATAGGTTTTGTGGGTTTGTTGTGAGGGTTTTGGAGCAAGGAGTAAAGGGTATTTCTGCATCTAGTGTGCACATATTTTGTGCAACTTTCTGATGGGCCATTTAGTTAACAGTAACACTCGTTTGTCCATTACAATCTAAACTTCTTTCTCCCATTCAACTTTATGGGTTCTGTTGACCACTACGTGTCAACTACCCGTAGCAATACACCCCCTTTTTTCACAAAAGGGATAGCGCTTGATCAACGTGTCTGTGCCATTCGACTGTCATCATCAGCTCGATCATGTTATGTTATAAACCCAGTCTGCATGTGTAAATTGTAAATAATCCTAGCAGATTTGAGTCATGTATGTAAATTGCCTAGGTGGACCTAATTTTCTAGTGATAATCTACGTTCCGGAAGGTTTTTTGTCTCACCCACCTATGATCGGCAGAGTTTTCCTTCAGCCTAACCCCAAAGCAGGAATGGATTTTGTCATTAGAATCTTAGAGAATCCTAGTGTGCTTCAAGTCTATGTAAAAGTAGTTTGGAAATAATTCTTGTTTGTGTTGCAGAACTGGGTAATCCATGAGGGTCTATGTCAAATGGGTTTTCCCCCTTGAGATGTAAAATTGTAAAGTTCAAGATGTAAAGTGTCTTGAGGGTTAGGAAATGTTTTAATCTCCTCATAAGTCCTAAGTCCTAGGTCCTAGGTGATTTTTCCAAAGGCTAAGTTCGAGGATCCAAAAATCAAAAATAAAAAATAATTAAAAAATTAATTAAAAATAATAATAAAATTAAAAAAAATTAAAAATTAAAAAATAAAATAAAAATAATAATAAGTCAAAGTTTTGAAAAATAAATGCAAAGTTTTAATTTTTTAATATATTAAAATGCATTTAAAATTTCGACGGATGAGATTAAAAGGGATTTTGATCCTCATCGACGGTTGAAATTAGTTTGACATGGATCACTCGAACTAGCCGTTGGGAAATTTTCCTTTAAATAGGATTTTAGGGGTCATTTGATATTGGATTTGATCTGAGAGTTTGGTGCTAAAGAAAGCTCTCTTGTAGTCATTTTTGTGCAATAAAGAAAGACTTTGGGGTTAAAAATCTTGCTGGTGTTACTCTTCTGGAAATGTTGTAAGATCTTTTATTTGTCTGCATAATTTTATTTTCAATCATCGATAATAGCTTGATGAAGATTGATTTAGGCACAGGTATCTTGCCTGATCTCTGGGATTCGAATGATAGTTTAGATTCTGAAATATAATGGCAGGTATCTCCATTTGATCTGGATTTCACTATCGTTTTTTCCCTCTATGTTAATGGTTGATTTTAAGTTGTGCAGGAAATCTTAGTTTTGAGTTTACCAGGCGTTAGGGGAAGTTCTCGGTTGAACCAGCCAACCCTCGAATTGCATTTTCTGAAAGAGCCCAGCGAGTTATTGATCTCGAGCTTATCATTTGAAATTTTTTATGAATGCATGAAGGGTTTTTCTGAAGCATCTCACATTAAATTTAAATTCTGAAAATATGTTTGTAACATAACGATAAATCTGGCTTATCTAGAGCCTTCAGTATGTAAATACCATAATTATTTAGCTGATTTAGGGTTTTCAGTTTTGTTTCCTGCACATTATTTTTGGGTGTTCTGTTTTTTTCCATTGCAGGTTGCAGGTACAAGCTTTGAGAATTTTTCAAGGTTTCCATTAGGCAATTCGGAGAAAGAAAGATTTAAAATTTTGATCAGGTTTCTGGACTGCGGGTTTGCAAACTGCGTTTTCATTTTTCACTGTTGCCTGGGGTTTTACTGCTGCAGAAAAATTTTGAAGGGATCACAGTTTTTTTTGTCGCTGCCATACTCTCTCGAAATCTACCCAGCTCTCTTATCATCAACAGATCCCTTAATTCTATCCTTGATTCGCTTTTGTCAAACGCTGGCAAACGCTGGCCATTTCCACGCTGCTCATCTCACCCATACCCTCTCCTCATGTTGGCCATTACCAGCATTCCAGCTCTGCATTCCTTTTCATCTGCAATAAACCCTCAGTTCTCAGCACCTTACACTGCCACTGTCACTCTCTGTCTGCACGTAGTTCCTCACCTTCACGCAGCCGATGTCCAGCTCTCACGTAAACCTGCATATCTGCAACAGCAAAAAACAAATTTAAAAACAACAAAACAACCAAAAAAAAACGATTTTGGTCCATCTCTATGTTGTTATTGTATCCGCTACCCTTCCTGCTTATGCTGCCTCGCCCTCCTTTCTCTTGCACACCATCGAAACCACCCGTTGGTCATTGCTCCAACTCTCTCTGCTTGCATCCAAACTCCTTGCTCTTTTCCGCCGCCGGATTCCCTTACACCTGCAAACACAATAAAAACACAAAAACTTCCGATTTTCTTCATTGTCATACGACTAGGTTTTAGGCTTAAATTTAATTTTTTTGTTTTATTGTATAGTTTAGATTTTTTTTATTTGATTTTCATTTTAGATTTGAAATTTATTTATTTAGATTTTCAAATTTTATAAATTTTCACTTCTTTATATATGTATATGATCGGTGTTATTTTTTACTTTTGATTTTATTTCATTTAAGTCTTAGTTTCAAAATTAAACTTTAGTTTAGATTTCGGTAATTTTAGATTTTAGGTTCGACTTTTTTTTATTCTGTTTCATTTAGATTTTATTCAAGATTGTTTTAGTTTACGTAGAGTTAGATTTCTTTTATTTTGTTTTGTTTCATGATTTATATATATATATAAAAACCATAAAACGTTAATTTTGGAGTTGGATTCATTTAGTGTAGATTTTCTTTTTTAGAATTAAATTTTTTTAATAATTTCTAGTTTTAAATTTCATTTTAATTTAGTTTAGTTTTATTAAAACTTTAGTTTTGTTTTAATTTTATTCTTAAGAAAAACAAAACAAAACAAAAACATAAAAGGCATAAAGTTTCATTTACTTTAGAACTTAGTTTTGTTTTATTTATTTTTTATAAATCAAAAATCATACCAAGAAACAACAAACAATTATAACAACAACAAAAAAATCATAAAAGGTTAAAAAAAATCTTTTTTAGAATTTAGTTAGGATTTTAGTTTTGTTTAATTTTTAGATTTAAATTTTATTGAAAAATATAAAAAAATTATGGTTTTAGATCAGATTTTAATTTAGGATTTTGTTCTATTTCGATTTTTTAGCTCAGAATCATAAAAAATATATATAAAATTTAAAAATTTTGAAAAAGTTTAACAAAAAATTGAAAAATTCATTTTTGATGTCTCTATGTACCATTTCTCTATAGTTAAAACGCACTTAATGTTTATTTTGAAGTTAGCTATGTGAAAGTGGTAACTGGTCAACATTTAAATTTTATGATCATTTAAAGCATTTAATTTTTCTTGAAGTTTAATTGCTGGATCATCGTTAAAGCATTGTGAATTTATTGGATATCTTGCATTGCTTGGGTTATTTGATGATAAATGTTTGTTTTACATGGTTTATACTTCTGCAACATTTAATAAATAATCATTGACTCCATAAGGCACTGGTACATTAATTTCCAAAATCAATCAGGTGTTGTCTCCCAACCCAACTAGTCCACAATTGGTCTTCCTTCATCCCATAGGGTCTCCCCCTTAGCCTCGGGAGACTGCTTAAATGGAGGGATCGGGAATCAAAGTGACAGCCCCCGGTCTGAGCGTTGTCGTGACAATCTGTGCGGCAACAGGTTCCTCTACCAATTTCTAACTTTTTTGGTTTGATCTTATCCTAATCTTCATAACGAATTACTCTGTTCTCAGGGGTATTGTCATTTTAAAAATGTTCTTCAGTCATGTGTTCTTCTAATTGTTGTTTTAGCCTCAAGATCTCAGTGGTCAAGGTTTGACATGGCTTTGCCCTTCCTCTTTGGTTTTTAAGAAGGAAACACATATGTAATGTATCATTGTCAATTAAACTGCAAGAACCTAGCTTGCAGTGACTGAAATGATTTTTATTGTTAATTATTTCATTGCTTTGAACAGTTTCATGTAATGAAATATTTACTATTACAGTTGATAGAATAAGTATCTTGTTGAAGTATTCAGGTGTAATTTTAGAGTTTTGCATATTAAACACTTCAGAAGTAGGTTATTTTCAATTGAGAAAACTACAGCTATCAGTGTCTTTATCTTACAATCTTGTCTTTCTCCTATTGGATCATTGATGAACTGAATATGTATTATGAATTTAGAATTTATCATTTATCATTTATGTGACATGTCACAAATGACAATTGTATTTGAATTTTGTATGTACTATGCATGCTATAATGTTACTAACTTACTTTGTAAACAATGAAACTTACATTTAGATAAAAATATATGTTTGAAATCAACGAATTTGTATCATGAATGAGAATTTGTGTAAGAAATATCTAATTATATATATATATATATATATATATATATAACGTATCCAAACGTGTCTGAATCTAACACTCGAATCCCTGTATCCAACGAATCCTGAATTCACGTGTCAGGTTACTTAGGCTCCAACATATCGATACAGATGAGCAGGTCGCCGACATTCTGACAAAGCCCCTAGGAAAGGTCAAATTCTTGACTTTCCGATAACGACTTGGTGTCGTTGAGAGACCCTCTTATGAGGGTCGTGTATGATGCATACAATGAGCTCTGGGAGCTCCGAGGGGCTTGGGGTACTTCTTGGAGCGACACGCGACCACAAGGCGACTCACCCTCCCCTAGTGGCGCAATATGTACAGGGTGAAAGGTCCAACCTTCCCCTGTAATGTTGGAATTTCTAAGTCTAACCCATTAGAAACCCTTCATGTACTTTCTCAGTTATTCCTACCTACTTGTTATGTTAATTAACAAGTTATTTACCATGTAAATACTGGAAATAAATACCAAGTACATGCTCAACACATTACAGATCATCAACTAAAGGAAACAAAACAAGAACACAAGTGACACCGTTGTTTTTGGGACCAATGTCCCCAGAAAAACCCAATGTGGGAAAACTGGTGCAGCTATTTGAGGGTTTTATTATTATGCAGTTTCTGAATACAATCTGGGAGCCAAAACCAACTCACCCAACAGAGAATAATCTCCGCAGTAGCAACTCTCCTTCGAAGACATATGCTCTGACTTCTGCCCTCTGCGTCACCTTTCTCGGCTATTCCGGCAGTTCCGGCTTTTGCCCTCTGCGTCAGCTTTCCCGGCTGCTACGCTGATCCTCCCAGCACTATCTCTACCTCTCTGCTTCTGTATTCACTGCCCCTCAGCTGCAACTCTTGCTCACTCTCTCAACTTTCTCAGAAAACCCAGCCCCAGAAAGTCGAAATCTTGATCTCTTGGTGTGATCTCCAAGTGACCCTCAAACCTCCTCTTATACTTTTCTCGTTGACAGATCAACGGCCGAGATTAGATCTGGTTTGATCCATGACTTTTGGACCATTCTAACACAATTATATATTAATTCACATTAATATTTTATTTTCCATCAGTTTAGACATAGGGACTCCATTAAAAATATTAATTATTTTAATATCTCCAAAACTGTTTAGAATCTGCCCAAACCCTATCTCATGTGCCTTAGCCTCTCCACTAATTTTCGTGGCTAGAGCACATCCGATACTACCCCAAATCAACACTCCCTCTTAGCGAGGACTGTGCTCTAGTAATACTCTTCACTGAGCATCACTCTGATCATCTGGCATCGGTCATTGTGCTAATGCTAGGCCTGCTACCCAACATCCTCTGCACTCATGCATCCTGTACTGCTACCCATGGCCCTGCCACTGCCACTGCTACATCTGTACTGCAACTCCCTCTGCATCCATGCAGAGGTTAAATTGGCAACTAGGGCCAAACTCCATGTGGATCAGCTTATTTATGACCGCTGATATTTTTATTGGATCCCTCTCGTCGAGAGGTGTAGGATTGATCCAAAGATCATCCGATTCCGATAAGTATTTATGGAGATATGAATTTATTTTGTTTATATAATTATTACCAAGCCGACCAGCAACTTGAGTAGGCTCAGAAGCCCAATAGACGTGTCTATTCATCCTCTACGTTTTGGTATAAATAGATGAGGATTTGAAGTCATTTGTACACACATCAATCATGATCTCTCTCTTCACTCGTTTGGGTTTG
Organism: Pinus taeda; assembly: GCA_000404065.3. Taxonomy (NCBI): domain Eukaryota; kingdom Viridiplantae; phylum Streptophyta; class Pinopsida; order Pinales; family Pinaceae; genus Pinus; species Pinus taeda. The sequence continues at coordinate 50,087 of APFE030779754.1, read as the reverse complement.
TCCTCTCATGAGGACGTAGTGGAAAGGAAGGTCAACTAGCCACAGTCATAAGAAGAGATCTAGCCGCAGTAGATGGGAGATCTGGCCGCAGTCAAGGAGCCCTAATCCCCAGCAAGGAGGAGCCCTAATCCTCAGTCAAGAAGGAGCCCTAGGCTGCAGCAAGAGGGAGTCTAAACATAGCGTAAAGAAGCCTGGAAGGGCAGCGTGTTTGCTGTAAATGACAGCGTAATGAAAGAGGTTGTTCAAAACATGTTTTAAGGACTACAGATCAGCGTAGGGCTGTATAGTGTATGCATTTGGGTGCTGCCAAGAGCAGTCAGCTAAGCCGAGATCTTCAAGGAGGAAACAGTGCTGTTTGGGTGTCATTTGGGCAGGCTAAAAACTACAGCTAGCTGTTGTGCTAGGCACACAGCTAGAGGTTGTGTTAAGAGCAGTCAAGGGTGGACAGAACCTTTGGAAGGCAGCTTGGCATGAGAGAGGGGTCTCCAAGGTAAGCCGTAGTCCTGAAAGGACTTATCTCCTGACTGTGTGGTGGAACTAAGGCTACAGGACATGCCCTAACCAGTAATACAGCTAACCACTATACTAACATGTTGCAGCAGTGTTATGTGGAGGGCTACTAGATTGATGATCTCCTAAAAGGGTATGCTACAACACTCTTAGTGATTGTATGAAGACTGTCATAAGAATTCAGGGCTGCATCAAGTGCCCTAATTAGAACAGTCATCATTAGCAGAATGATGGACTTACTGCTGCTGTCACAAAATATCAGATTTGTATATAGTTGAGAGGCAGCAACATGATGGGCAACACAATGATATATGGGTAGCGTGATTTATGGGATCATGAGACAGCATGATGGTGCAACACAACAGGGGCAGCAAATGGACGAGATACAGAACGATGATAGGTGAAGGAGTCACCTTGAGAATCAGTTGAAGCAGAATGTCTTCAACTGATCTCATCATGATACGAAATGATCTATGCTAGATCTAGATAAGTCAAGTATTGACTTCTGTTGTAAATGTACTCTCTCTCTCTTTCTCTGCTGAACTTTGAAGATAAAAGAAGATTTGATCAAAGGGTTTCCCCACACATTGTGGGGTTTGTCCCTGGCTCGCGCCATATCTTGTGTCCTCTTGTCTTGGCTTGTCTTCTGCGTTTTATATTTATGTTCTATCTGCAGTTTATCATAACGCTGATGTGATTGCCAACTGTGAAAATTTAAATAAATTGCTCTAGCATAGAACATACCTAAATTTAACAATGCCGCTGCCCATAGCCCTGCCACTGCCACTGCCACTGCTGCATCTGCACTGCAACCCCTCTCATCATGCTGCCCATAGCACTACCACTGCTAACTGTTGCACTGCAACTTAGTTACTGAGAAGTAAGTAATTGGTCTCCCAACTCTGACATCTTTGTCAAGCTAAAAACACTCCTGATGTTGAAGCTCCCTCTGTGATTGATAAATGCTCCCTCTCTGACCTCTGCGCTGCTGCAACAACTCCCTGCATCTCGCACCGTTGCACACCTCTCTGTACCATCCTGCACTAGTACAACACTCTAGTGCCCCTTGTATTGTTGCAGCATGCTAGCCTCGCGCTGTCCTGGGAATTTTGCACTATAGCTCTCTCTATCGCTTCATCCGCATCCATCACTACCCACATCCACAAGTCCTGCTACTCCTCTTTGGGGCGCCCGTAGCAAGGTATAATCCAAGAGGCTGGGTTTCTCAAGGATCTTGCCCTTCGTCGCCTGTAGTCCATCTGACTACAACTCGATGTCTCCCCACTTCCGCTCAAGTGGTGTGTGCGCACTCATGGCACATAGAACAGAAAGAATCCTAGCCTTCCAGATGACAAAGTTGGATGCCTCGTCCAACCTATCCTAATCCCTAAGCCCATTCATGCCTATCTCTCTGCTCTTCTTATCGACTCCTCCGAGTCTCTCTACTTCCCGCCTGGAAGTTCTTGGTTCGACTCCAGCTGAGTCTCTCTACTTTCCATCTAGAAGTTCTCTATTCGACTCCTTCGAGTCTCTCTATTTCATGTCTTTAAGTTCTCTTCTGAACTCCCTCTGAGTCCCGATTTCCCCCTTGGAAATCCTTCTGCCAACCATCAAGTTGCCCCTCTTCGATTGTCTGTGCAACAGCACCACTGATCTAGATTCCTTAGCTAAAAATCTGCCTCGGCAACAACTCCCTCCCCTTGGTCTTGCCTTGTTAGGAATTGTTCTGACTACAGTACCCCACCAGCTTCACTCTACAACTTACCCACAGCCTCCTATACCCCAGCTACTTAAGGATTGAGCCACTTGGCTCTGCGCAATCCCGGAAGCAGCAAATCAACTCCCCCAACCAACTGCGTCAGCCCTCCTGGCCTCTGTGTGGCTCTGTGTGAGCCTGGTTCTGCCTACCTTAGCCTCTGCGTTGTCTTTCTCAGGCCCAAAATGATGACACAGTCCCTCTGTGTCACTCCTTCCTCTGTCGCCTTCTGCAAGGATCAGGTCTGTCACTCAGGATAGCTAATTTCTGTTGTTGCTGCTCTGCTCGACTGATGTCCTCAGTTCTCCTGTGATTTGCAACCACCCTCTGATACCATGTTGGAATTTCTAAGTCTAACCAGTTAGAAACCCTTCATGTACTTTCCGATTTATTCCTACCTACTTGTTCTATTAATTAGCAAGTTATTTACCATGTACATACTGAAAATAAATATAAGTACATGCTCAAGCCATTACAAATCATCAACTGAAGGAAACAAAACAAGCACACAAGTGACACTGTTGTTTTTGGACCAATGTCCCCAGAAAAACCCAATGTGGGAAAACCGATGCAGCCATCTGAGTATTTTATTATTATGCAGTTTATAAGTATTTTATAAAATCTAGGTGCCAAAACTAGCTCACTCAACAGAGAATAATCTCGCCAGTAGTACCTCTCCTTCGGAGACAGATAACCTGAAACCCCGGAAGTTCCGGCTTCCACCCTCTACGTCAGCTTTCCTGCCTTGCCTCTCTGCTTCTGTGTTCACTGCCTCTCAGCTGCAACCCCTGATCACTCTATCAACTTTCTCAACAAACCCAACCCCAGAAAGTCGAAATCTTGATCTCTTGGTGTGTTTTCCAAGTGACCCTCAAGCCTCCTCTTATACTTTTCTCGTTGACAGATCAACAGCCGAGATTAAGTCCCTAATCAACGACTAAGATTAGATTTGGCTTGATCCATGACTTTTGGACCATTCTAACACAGTTTTATATTTATTCACATTAATATTTTATTTTCCCTAAGTTTAAACTTAGGGACTCCATTAGAAATATTAATTATTTTAATATCTCCCAAACTGTTTAGAATCTGCCCAAACCCTTTCTGGGTATTGGAGATCTCATGTGCCTTAGCCTCTCCACCAATTTTAGTGGCTAGAGCACATCCAATGCTACCAAAAATCAACATGTGATACCCCATGGCGACTTAGGGATAGAATGATTAGTTCTCCTGTCAAGGCATCCTACCCATGCAGTCTGGGACTCATGGGAAGTACCTCTCATCTAATCAATGAGCAGGGAAATGGGGTTAGGGACCATAGTAGTACTATCGATGGACGCATCATTACATCTACCATACTCCCTATGCTAGGATGACCTCCATTGATCTGGGATCAATAAAACTAATCTGGGATCAGTGAGAGTGGTATGACACTCTCTGGAACTGACTTCGGGTCAGTAGAAGATGGTAAGATACATCCTCGATCATTTCTTCTTCTTGATAGAGCAGAGCAGTGCAGCGCAATGCATTTGATGGCAGAGATAGTACCAACGGTCAAACGGATTAGCAAATGGAGTTCTCCCTAGTTGAGAGAGAGTGTTAAAATTGGCAACTAGGCCCAAACTCCATGTGGGTCATCTTATTTATGGCAGTTAATATTTTTCCTTGATTCCTCTCGTCGAGAGGTGTAGGGTTGATCTAACAATCATCCGATTCCGACATGCATTTATGGAGATATGAATTTATTTGTATATACTTGACAATTTGTCGAGGTCGGCCAGCAAGATAAAGTGTGTGGCACAACCACCAACTTTACCTCAATGTTGCATATAAAGCAAGGAGACATTATGCCTCATTTCATCATCATCTCAACACTCATCTTCTCTCTCCTCATCTCATTGGGCCAGCGAAAGAGCAACTTCTCTCACACGTGCAAGAGGAAGGACGCGTTTTCTGTTTAGGGCAGTGTTGACTGATTTTAGGGCAGCGTTGACTTTTCTAGGGCTACATTGACCAAGAGCTGGTCTGCTAAATGAAGCGTTGACCAGGGCTGACCTGTGCATGCTGTTTGGGTGCTGTGTTGACCAAAGTGTTGACCAGCGTTGACTAGTTAGGACTGACCGCAGACTGCTGATCTTTGACTGCTGTTTTGACCGTTGACAAAGGGCTGTTTTGGGCTGCCGAAGTTTGCTGTTGAAGACTGAGTTCTTCAAGGTTGACTAGAGGTCAATCCGGGGCTGTTTGACTAGATTTGACTTTGCTGATTTAGGATTTGCTGCTGCTGTCATAAAATTACAGATTTCTGAATTTGTACTATTTCTCTCCGCTGAACTATTGAAGATTAAAGAAGAATTGATCAAAGGGTTTCCCCGCATTGGGGTTTGTCCCTGACTAGCTGCCATATCTTGTGTCTCTTGTCTTGGTTTGTTTTCTGTCGATCTATTAATGTTCTATCAGCATTTTACTTTATGTTTATGTGAATGCTAAACAGTGGCTAATAAGAAGAAATCGAAGTAAACTGCACTAAGCATAAGAACATACCATAAATTAACATATTTGTTCCATTTTCTTCTGCTCAACATCAACGGCATATAAATAACTTTCATTCGATTATGTATGGTAAGAATTCGCAGAAATTTGTTGCCCTTCTAAAATGATATGACTCTCAAAAAACTGCCAGTTGTAATTTCATTATGCTTACTTCCATTCTCCTCAAGCAGTTCTACAATCTTGAATCTAAAAAGATATGGCAGCAGTCAATTACAATATCAGTAACATATACAGGATCTCTCCCCCCCTCAAAATGTCCTTACCCCCCATAGCCTTCCAACATGCGCTCAGCTCTCCCCTTTGAATCACACATCCTCACTTCACAGTGGCCACCCATCCTGTCTCCTCTCCCCCAGCCATACCGTAACTCTTCCACAACTCAACATCCCTATCCTCACTTAGTCCCAACCACCCCTCCCTTCTTCATCTTCCCCACCTTCTCCTTTCTCTCCATCCCACGCTTCTTCCCCCATCTCTACCTTATCCACCACACAGTACCCTTCCTGTTTTCTACCTGCCTACCACCTCCCTGTCAGGACTCAGCTCTTGCTTCAGCCCCAAGCTCAGCCTCCACCTCAGTGACCTCCCCATCATCTCTCACTCCCTCCCCTACCACAGTGCCTCCTTCTGCCCTGTCTCCTTCCCTTCCCCTTGCCAGATACATTTCTCTCGGAAGAATACACAGCAACCTACAGCACATTAGAAAATGGGTTTCACATTTTTCATTCACAAGCAGACAGAAAGGAAGAGGTACTGTACAAAGCAATCCATTGGACAAAGAAGTGGAATGCAATCCCCATCTTCCATGGGAATGTTAGACAGGGCAATTCATCACAAGGCCATACTGGCCAGATTGGAGAAGCTGGAGAGTGAAAATAGTCTACTCCGTTTCTCAATCCATGACCTCACAGAGAGAATTGTGAAAGTTGAGTTGTACAACCACAGTATCGAGCAGCTGGTAACAGAAATGAATTGTCTAGAAAATTTTCATCATTAAAACACATACAATACAAATGGAAAATTCTAACCTCAAAACCCTACAAGAATAAATAAGACCCCAACAGCCATAATCAAGTAGGCAACAGAGTGTCAGCTGAAGTGGTTCAAAAGAAAGAGAAACTTCCCATGCTTGTCAAAGTTGAAAAAGCGATCCAGGCCCAAATCACTGAGGAGCATCTCTGATGAAACAAGGAACTTAACCTTATGGTGCAGGAACTCCTGGTGCTACAACTTTGGATCCGATGGCCATACACACTTCGTTTCTTCATGGTACCCTCAACCTGAAAGATAACCTAAGAAAGCATGGGTCAAGGGGGCCAAGACCAGCTCAACACTTTTCATCCAATTTGAAAGTTGAAACTTTTAGGGAAACCACCATAAAGCTCTCTAGTCAAACAAACGGCTCTCCTCCCCCACCACCCGAGGGTAGTCCCACCCTTGTTCCAAATGATGGATCCTTAGATGAATGGGAGCCTTGTTTGCCATTTCCATTGCCTACTAGAAATGCAATGGGGCTTTTTGGACATCTCTTGCCACACTTCATGACATGGTTAGTTACCATGACCTATTTCTAATAGACACATGTGAGCCCACAAAAACACCAACCCTGATATATGGATATCACTAGGCTTGGTCTTAGACATTCTCCACAGCATCAACAGATATGTTGATGTTGTGTGCATTGTTGGTTTGATGAGGAACGCAAACTATTCCATATAAACCTCTATTTCTAGTTCACAAATGACCCTTTATCTTACCCCCACCTTCAAAAAACTTATGGCACCTCCACCCTAATTAGAAAACCTTTCCTCTCCTCAAGGAGATATAAAATCCTTTTGGCACACCTTTTTCCCTCGACACAATGCCCTCCCCACAGATTTAAATCCTCAACCCATGTTTGCTCATACAACCTCCCTCCATGAAATAGCCCAGCAAACCCCCACTGGTATCAACTTCCCCCGCTATTGCCATCTCTTCTCAAAGGGAGGCATCAAGAACATAATTAGGGTTATCAGCACCAACATAAACAACTAATAGAATATCACGCTTGGGCATAATTTTTCAAAATTTGCTACGGCTTTCAAATGAGTTGGAGAGTATAAACCTCAGAGCCAAAGAGTAGGTTGGCATCCACCCAATGTACTAGATGACCAATCACATCTTCATACTCAAGGTCATTATGTGGAAGCTCATCATCATGCTTCAAAAGTTTTTTGTTGCTCTGTAAGACTTTCAAAAAACATTCATTGTACCTACAAAGGTTTTGTTCTATAGGCTCTAAGGCATCTGCCATCAACATTTCAAATACGCTCCTAACATCCATCATAAGTTTATACGAAACAGTTCTTCATAGCCTTCATACAAAACATGAAATTTCCAACTTTAACCAAAGTACTATTCAAGTAAAGCAAGGGTGGCCCTTCCCACCAAATCCTTTTGGGATCTACATTGACGAGTTGGAATGTTTCCTATGTGAACACACATTCAAGGCAAGGATCCTATTAGCCTCCTACATCATGTGTTGACCTTGGAATGTTTCCTATGTGAACACACATTCAAGGCAAGGATCCTATTAGCCTCCTACATCATGTGTTGACCCCTTAGTTAATGACTTAATCCTATTGGGCTCCTCATTGAAGGTCCTACAAAGACAAATTGATTCCCTAACTAGCTTTTGTGACCTTCAACGATTGACAATCAACCTATGTAAAACCAAGGTTATGATCTTCAATGCATTGAAGAGTGCCTACTTCTAAGGGGAAGAGAGGTTGAAACCTCCTGTAGGTGGGTGCCTACAAAAGCTGATGTAAAAAGGGAGTGGTTGCTCACAACAACAAAAGTTTTGTTTTTTCCCTTTATGGGTTTCCACTTATATCTAGTGCTGCATTTGTGTGCTTATTCTTATGCTGTGATTTAATGTTGTTTATATGTTAAATTTGTTATTCATATGACGTACTGTTGCACGTCTAATAGTTCAGATAACTATTGAAAATAAAAGTAAAAATTGTAAATTGGTGACCATGAGTGCATTATATAATTCCCCCCACCCCCCTACCTAGTACAGTCAAGTTTCCTACACGTCTCCGAAGTCCAAATAAGACTTACATGACTCACTCAATGAAGAACACTGAATTTGATAGCTATACAGTTCCCTCACAGTTCATGGCATCATCAATACTAGTGGACTTTACATTTGTTGCTTGTATGGAAATTCATACATAACTTACAACTTAAGATCATCTTCCATATGATGATCTAACCTCCGTGAGGACCAACAGCTTGTCTTCTCAAGTCACCCTTCACAAGCTTAACATGTAACTACTAACTACTTTGAACTGCATCAAGATATCAAAGAAGAAGCCTAATTTCTACATAATAGCTCAAAATCCATTAATCAAGGTTTCATTTTTCTGATATCTACACTAGATATAGAAAACACTTGAACATGCGCTTATGCTGATAATGCAATATCTAAATCGCATATTGAGAAAAGAAACAAATAAATTGAACATAAGGGGGGCTTGCTAATCTTGAGGGGAAAAAAATCTCGGGTTACTTCTGCAAATAGCTTAAGAATGTTCAACAACAACTAAACTAGAGAAATTTTACCTATGGTGAGAAAGATCTTGATGTCCTAAAGCAAGCAAGCAGAACTAAAATCACCTACCAGTGAGAGCTTCATGACTGTAATCATGAATCTTAACTAATGCATATAACATGAAGTTCACAGATGACTTTGACATGTTCTGGGAGTCGTAATAAATAGCTATTATCAGATCACAACAATTGCTTCAAGTTCATGCAAACAGCTTCCTCACAGTAACCATAAATTAAACAACCCACAAAAGTGTAAATCCAAACAATTGCTACAGATTAAATGATAGAAAGGGCAAATCTTGCAGTTTGCCAACCTGTGACATCTCCATCCTCGGTGAAACTGTCACTGCTAGGGGAATCTTCGGTAGCAGATGCTTTCGCCATGTTTTGTGAATTGAGGTGTTTCCTACGAGCCTTTGGAAATTTCTGGTCTCTCTCATTATCAAATAAGTGTTCAACCTCATCTTCTGTGGCTGGCACAAACGTTCCATCTCCTTCAACCTGACAACATACAGAATTCAAATAAATAAAACTCTACCACAATGATGAAAAAATATAGTCATAATATAACAAAACTAAGAAGATTCCATTAGATCCTCTAGATACGTGATACACCTAGAAATAAGGCTCCATTTAAAATGTACCTGTAAAATAATGTTAAAGAAGCTTTGAAATATAAGACTAGTAATGATACAGAAGATGGTGAAGTTTGAGCTAGCAGCAAAAGAAGACCAGAAATACATCAAGAAAGCATGGAAACCTCCCCAGAATCTTATCACCAGTGCATAGGGACACCCAAATCCATCAAGCTCTCTTTATCTTAATTTTTTAGCTGCATTTTGAAGTTTTTATATCATTGTCCATATCAAACAGTGAAACCTAACATCATAAATCTGCTTCTCACTGTCAATTAGATTTATCTTGGGTGGTTGGGAGGAATAATTGCTATCCTCCCCAATTAGGTTCAATCAACTCAAGTGACATGTGTACTCATATTGAGTATATCATTGTAATAGCTTTGAACCTTGTTATTGAACAGCCTTGAGCACTGAAGAATATCTTACCTTGCCTACAGGCTGAAGGGTGGGTGCTTTGTTAGATGGAAAAAAATAATTCCTTCTCATAAACAAATAATTAGTTAGCACCATATGAACAAGTGGCCTAATACATGCTAATAAGAGCTTCTACGTACATAAATAAATGAGCTTATCTTATATACATACATTACACATTAAACTGACATATTGTGGCTTCTCCAAATGTGACTACCTTGCATACAGGAATATTAGAACTCTCAAAACAGCCATTGAAGCTGAAAGATAACAATTACCCGAACAAGTTTGTATACAATAGGGTCAACACTCCCTTTTAAACTCGAGGCATCCTTTTCACCAAGTGTACCTTGAAGAAACTCAAAATCAAGTGTGTCTTGCCTGCTGTCTACCGTCGCCATGCCAAAACCAGTGTAGCTTGAAAGTCAGATTGACAACACTGCTGGAATAGAGAACACCATCAAAATCAGTGTTACAACAAACAGCCAGTTTTTTTCCAGGAATCAATAACAGTTAAAAGAAGCAGTAAAACAAACATATTTCCATGTATCTAACATTTGAAGCAATGCATGCAAAACACTAAAATTCTGCCACTATCATTTCCTTATTTAGAAGTTGTAAAACGCCACTGATGAATATGTAAAACCTTTATCACTTTTTGTTGCAATCAATTCAATATCAGTTATGATACTTCAGAAATCAGAATCTAATCTGTTGACTTACCTGTATAATTTGAAGGGCAGAGAAATCATAAATGCAAAAACAGAAATTGAAGGACAAGAAGTCATCCTTGACAACACAGGCGAAAAAAGGCCTGAAGTTGTAAATATGTCCCATGTTTTTTACATTACGTTTAATTGTAAAAGTGGACTTGACATATTCAAAGTTACTGACATATTCAAAGTTACAAGAACTGTGGGTGTGTGACTAGAATCAGCTGAAGAATCAGCACTCATCCAGAAATTAGGAATTTGGGAATCAGATACACACACACGCGCACTTTTAAAATTTAAATTTTATCTTGAAGAAAAAATGAAATCCAAATTAACACATAAACTAATTAGTTTTAATGCGTATATTTCCAATTGAGGAATGAAACAAAACCACCAAGTTTGCTGAAAATTTAATGACTGCAATTGCTAGCAGATATCATCATCAGATATTTAGGTTCTGACATCAAATTAAATATGAGCCAAGATGGCAAATGGTGGGAAGAAGAAAAATCAGTCCCTCTAACTGCAAGAGTGACAAAACTTACTAGTAGGGGAAACCTCTGCATTGTAAACACTTATGTATTATTGTAGTTGGGTAATCTTAATTATAAGTGGTAATGGCTAAATACAAAGAGAGGAAAATAAATACAGAACTTCAACCTTTCAGATGAAAGCTACAATTCCCTCAGAGAGACTACACTGGATACAACTCACTGTACAAAACTACTAAAATACAATATTGATAAACAATGATCAAAACTAATCTACTGCTAAATTTCAAGTGCTCAATCAGGGCACTTGGGAACAAATTGCACAAATTTTGATCAAGTGAGCAAATAATTATTATGTATATTGCATCATTGCATGCTCCCTGTGAATGGAGATAATGTTGAAACATGCTGCTAGGAGTTAAATCTGCCGTGATTCTGTCAGTGGGATCTTGATCCAGTCATACCAGAAACAGATCCAATCCAAAATACTCAAACTAAACAACAATTTGATATGGATTCAAAATTCCAAGTAGAATTGAATGCAGGCATGGACTGCCCTCAAAAGAATCTGGTAACTATGGTCATAGTAAAAGAAAATTATAAGTATTGCATATTCCTTATATTTGACCATTTTTAACACAAAGATTGGGACTACAGCTGATAAAAAGGATAATATAAATCGCTTTTCAACCGAACTGGAGAATTTAGTGCTAAAAAGAGGCTGTAGCAGAGCTAAACAGCGAGAATTACAAAGAGACTGTGGGCATGATTTTCAAATTTAAAGATACCCATAGCTATAACATTTCAAAACTTCCTACAGGTATAAAGCCTGAAGGACACCTACTATTTTTATTGATTTAATGTTTACAAAACAGAAAGAGCGACGAAAACACAAAAGCTGTCCACTACTTCCTGTCCCATGTTGGAGAGATGTGAGTGCTAGTTGACTGGATCCAGATCTTCCATCATGTGATGGATAGTATCTTCCTCCTTGAGACCATCTTGAACTGAATTGACTGACATCCAGTGATTGAAGGCAGCATATTGACAACTTTTGCTGAGATTGCTAACCATGTCTAAGCATGAAGCATTCAGCTTCCAAAACAACAAGCTATTGCTTATGCTGGACCAAAGGGTTCATAATCATTGCATTCTGAGAGGTGCAACAACGCTCATTTTCATGGACTTTGGAAGTCACAGAAAAGAGAGAGGCTCCATTGATTTAAATGGACTCCTCATGCCTCCTCAGAATCCTGCAATATTCCTGAGCCTCCCTATCATCCATAGAGATTTCACCCAGGAAAGAACCACTCTACCAGACCAAAATAAGATGCTGAGGATAGCTAGTGAACACACCCAGAAAGGGCCAGGGAATACCCAGCTTCCAGAGCACAAGAGGGTCTAGCACACTAAACCAGAAGACCACACAGCAAGGGGGTGCAGAGAAAACAAAACATGAACACCAGAGCCAAAATATCAAAAATGGCAAGCATCAAAAATAAATATGAAACGTGCATAAAAACAATGTACCAAACACCCGACAATTTTCCAGAAACCAAAACAATGATTAACATTGCACTCAACATTCACAACAGCTCTCAACACCAAGCAGAGTTTCCATAACATGAACCAAAGGCTAGCAAAATCCTTAACCAGGAATAATCTCCAATCCAGAATAGCCCTTCCTCCAAGCTAGTTGTTCAAACCTCCCACACAAGATTCCATTATCCCAGCTAAACCCTGGTAAACTGCACAGGATGGTTGAAGAAGCAAACGAGGAAGTATTTTGTGCATGCGAGAAGTGAAGGGGCAGGCCCTTTCATATCTATTTTGCACATGTGAGAAGTGGAGGGGCAATGCTTTTCATATCTAAGTCACTCGCTTGAGATTGAGTGACAGTGGTGACATGACATATGTTGTTTGGTTGTCATGCAACATGTCTCTAACCAATAAACTATAGGGATTAAGATATGACTTATTATTGCATAGCCCCATTGAGTGTGGCCTCTTCATTGGCTAGTGAATCAACCCAGTGATTTGCTCTCTAAGAGCCTGATAGAACAAGACCTTTAGAAGCCTGGAAATCTCCTTCCAGTTTCAAGCTATAATAAGATGCTAATTTGACATCAGAAGGAATTGCTTTTGCAACCTCTTCATTGGCTAGTGAATCAACCCAGTGATTATGCTCTCTAAGAGGCTGATAGAACAAGACCTTTCGGAATCTGGAAATATCCTTCAGGATTCAAGCTATAATAAGATGCTATTTTGCCATCGGAAGGAATTGATTTTGCAACCATCAAGATAATGATGATACTTGAGCCACCAATGAACAATCAATGTCTTCATTCCAACTTCATTGGCAGGAAGGAGACCCAAGAAAAGAGCATGCACCTTAGCTTGGTTATCTGTGGAGTTCCCCAGATCCCAAGCAAAGAATGCTTCTCAATGTCCCTCGGATCAATAATGAGCCCCCATTGTGCACATGGCTGCTTCATTGGCTAGTGAGTTGGTTTGGTGATTATGCTCTCTAAGAATGAGACCTTTTGGAATGTGGAAATATCCTTCCATATTCAAGCTATAATAAACACTAATTTTCTATCCAAAGGAAATGATTTTGAGATCATCAAGTTGATGATACTTGAGTCTCCAATAATGATCAATGTCTTAGTTACGATTTCAAGTGCAAGAAGACCCTGGAAAAGAGAATACACTCAATTTGATTATTTGCAGAATTCCCCAAACACCAAGCAAAAATGTTTACAAGTATTCCTCAAGATCAAGAATGATCCCCCTCTCTTGCCAACCCTAGACCATAATTTATATACTAACCGCAGGAAACAAATTGAAAATAAAAGAAGTTGTTATTATGGAAAGACTTTACCTCTCATGATACAATTAGTAACAAGTTATATACATTATTGTGGCAACATAAACAAAACTCATTTAGCTTATTGTCTGTCAAGCCTATTCCTCGTGAATATCATCACTACATAATGGGACTTCATTGATCAGAGTCAAAAGTGTGCAGAATTCCTCAATTGGAAAGTGGGAATTGTAGATAGCTTTGCAGTTTTTCTTCTTTTAGGTCTTTGAATAAGTTAGTTTTTCATATAGAGAAGCCAAGCATGCAATCTATGCATGGCACTTGTGCTAATCTTCTCTGTTAGTGTGTAATACTGACTTAAGTCTTATTATACTTAATATATTGGAAATAACACTTTGAAAGATCCAGTCAAGGTAATCCCCCAAACAGTGATGATGGAGGTATTATTTTCTAGATGATTCACACGGCACCATATTTAAGGCTGGATCCGGAAAGGGACAAACAATCATGCAGAGCTTCAAAATCAACTCCACAACAAGGAATTTCAAGACTACAGATTTCTGGTGACTCAATGATTGTAATTAATTGGATGAATGAAAAAAACAGAATCATAAGCCCAGTGCTCAGGCAGGCCAATATATCAAGTTAAAGCCTCTTTATCTGTGCTTAATGCAGTTTGCTTTGATCATCTTTACAGAGAATTTAACAGGGAAGCAGACTCTATCTGAAGAGGGGATACAGCTAATTTTAATTATATATTATTTTATCTTTTCATATAATATATTTTATTTTGTTTATTTAAATTATATATACTAATGAGCTCCATTTAACTTATTCTCCCCTTTTTCTAAATAGCATACAAAGTCTTCCCCTTAATAATATTTTATTATTTCTTTAAATCATTCCACTCCTCATTTATTTGACTACCAATGATTTTGACCAAGTCTCATTACTATTAAACATAATATTCTAAGATTATTTTCTACCAGCTAACTCAGTCATTTCCTATATTTTATGATTATTTTCTAATGGCTAATTTATGTGTTAGCTGTACATTCAGATAATGGGTTTGCTCTTTCCTATATTTCAAAAGCTTCAGTCCAATTCCCTGAAGATCGGTGGAGTGTCAACTATAAATGTTAAGACTTTTCTAAACTTCAACACAGTTCATTTCCAGAAAATTCTGCAACAACAACAAAAATAATCAATGTTGCAAACATGGGCATCCTGAAACCAGAAACCAAAAAAATCGTAAAAGGCAAGAAAATATCAGTAAAAAATGACAAACATCATCGAAATTAATATACCACCAAAATATCAGGATGTTTGCAACACTGATAATAATATATTTCTATTTTCCTTCGAAAAAAGATGTATTCTTCATTCAAGTTGAAATAAAAATATGTTTTGCAGATGCATACAACATTGGGAAAGAGACCGTTTTGCTTGTCTCGAGAGATAAAACATGAAAGCAAAAAATATGACCAATCCAATATTTAAAGAAGAACTGACATTACATACCTTTTGCATAGTAAAAAAAATAGGTAATGCAGAAAAAACGATATGGACCAAGTCTACCTACAATTAATACAATATTTTAAGGTTATTTTCTCACAGCCTACTCAATCGTTTCCTATATTTTACGATTATTTTCTAACTCATCCATTACCTATACATTGAGAAAATGGGTTTAGTCTTTTCTATCTTACCAAAGTTTCAGTCCAATCTCTAAACATCTGGGTTCTGGACATTTCTAACCTTCAACAAAAATTATTTCTACAAAATTTCACAATAAAAATATATTCTTATTAATATTTTTTCACTGGGAAAAAATAGTTTTTTATTTCATTCATGTTGAAAGAAAAATACATTTTATGGATGCATACAGCATTGACAGAGAGGCTATGTTTTGTTCATATTGAGAATGAATAAAACAAGAAAGCTAAATATATGACCAGTCCAATATAAACAGTGGATATGTCATTACATATCTTCTGCAAAGTTTAAAAAATGGGAAAAGGGAAAAAAGAAGCTCCAGCAATATCTTCTCCACTAGCTGTCCATGTATGAATACTGATAATTCTCTTTGTCCAATTAAATATAATCTGCAATGACATCGTATACACTTCCTGTAGTATTTATGTTCCTTTTTACATCACCAAAATTGGACATAAAAACTGTCAAAACTTGTCCCAAGAATATAACCTGCAACTTCATTATACACTTCCAATAGAAATTCTGTGCCTTTCTACATCCTCAAAATTGGACATCAAAACTGTCAAAAATTATTGTAATCTGTCAATGGAGTCATCAGATGAAGGTGGTAAAGTTGTGTTCATGTAGGATATCAGCATCCTTGATTCCCCCCAAAATCCATATACCAAGAGCCCGCTGAACATAAAGGACTAAATAGAATAAAATAATTGATGAGAAGATGGAGTGAAAAATAATGAGAAACTTATAACAAAGCAAAACGAATTAAAATGTACTATAATAGAAGGGAAGGAAATGACCAATAAAAATTAGACGGATGCAGATTAGAAATGATTATTGTATTATTATCACTATATACTTGTGGCATGACTGAAAGGACACGTCACACGACCCTTTGCCCTATATAATTCAGTCATTTCCCACTATATTAGATATCATTGATGGAATATTGTGCTGATAGATATAATTGTCATGTAGGCACCAGTTTAAAACCTTACATGGTATCAGATCAATCAGCAACTTTAAATTCCTGATATAATACAGATTCCTTCTACGATTCTATTCATAAAAAAAGCAGTAAACTTTGGCAATTAGCAGAGAGAAGGAAATGGCCATCCACTACATAACGAGCCAGCAGGGAGATTGTGGAAAAAACAAAGAACCCATGAGTAACATAACGATCAGTCTTAGAGGATTGAACTTTTTGAATGTCTAAAAAGAATAACCTTAACTATCTTTTCCTTCCAGTAACCATTGTTTCTTTGACAATGACTAGTTATTCAGATATTTTCTGTATATTGTTTCTTCATATTTAGGGCAATCATGTTTATCTAAATTTAGGCAGAACCAGGCAAAATAAGGAATAATAAATTAAGAATGGATCCATGCTGAACGCTTCTCTCAAATCCCTCCGACAATGTCCATGATGCAATTCCTTATAAAGCTTGTCCATAGCTTCCACAACTATGCTACATTTGTTAGAGACTGTATTGGTCTTATACGTACCAGTTTCCAAATTACGTCCAACGGAACTTTTCATGAATGCTTTGGGAAGATCACAAGACACTCCATTTCTTCCCATCTCTGCACCATTCATAAAAACAGGGGAATGCGCATGTCCCGTAAGCAGACTCTCAAAGCATCAAATGGAAGAACACAACATCGAAATAGGGGATGATTGTCTACTCCCTTTTACTGATATCGTTGTCATATGAACCCACATAAAATGATATCCAGTTTAGGTGCTATGCACTTCAAAACAGCACTCAAACATATGGCACGACATGCAGATGAGATAAATCACCTTGATCATGACACTTAAGAAACCCATTGGGGCAAGGAATAAGAATAAGATTGAATTTCTTGGGTACCCTACCCACCTCACTTTCAGAGATAAATCACCTTAATCATGACACTTAAGAAATCCATTAAGACAAAGAATAAGAATAAGATTCAATTTCTTGGGTACCCTACCCGCCTCACTTTCAGATATTGCATAATACATATATACTCCCTCTCACAAGTTTTCTAGGTGATCTCCTGTCTCTCTTTAGCAAAGGTTCTCTTTCTTTCAACAATCTCTCGGTATTGTTTACAGAAACAAGTGAAGCTAGAGATATTGAATTGAATTCTAGAGATACCTTAACAGGGATCATTGTAAATCTGGCCACTTTTTTTGTACCTTGTCTTGCCCAATAATATATTATTAAGGAGGGATGTTAGGCATAGCATTTACATGATCAAATTTTGACTCTCGGAAAATCCAATTTGAGACATTACTCACAAATTAAAAACATCGAAGATCTACATAACCAAAGATAACTCTGCCAATCCCTCGATAGTTGATACACCATATTGAATCCTCACTGGTAAATACACCATAAGCTAAAATGCTTAGTGATTCCTCACTGTATATACCAAAGCTAAAAATCGTGATGACTTTGTTAGTGTAGTTCCCCACGGAAGATGCACTGGAGTTCAAATTCAAATTGTCAACTAGATTAACAGAGAACAAATGATCCTTGGTCAACAAATCAAACACTGTTAACCTCCATGACAAGAGAATAAAACTGTCACCTCAAGGCGCAGAAGAACAAGTCATCCATAACCAGCAAATCAATCACTGCTAAACTTCCTTATAAGAGCATAAAAATCATTTCCATTGACAGAGGACAAAATGATCTATATACGACAACCAAAGGCTGCTAAAGTCAGTGGGAAAAAAAAAGGCTGCTAACCTCAGTGGAAAACAAAGAAGTGTTCCACAGAGATGCATCCCCGGGGTCAGTGGCACGCACCACCAAACCCCACCTAACTGCTTCCCACAGTCTAGGGACTTGGAGGGTTCTGAGGAAACGCCTCCTCACGTCTCCCTTCTGGGAAAAGCAAGGAAACACACAAGGAAATGTTTTTGCTGTGTGGAAAGCGTCTACCCCAAAAAGATGGGCTTCTGAGCATCCATATAAGTTGATTTGGACATCAAAAGCTGCTAAGTAGAGTAGTTTGAAACCATAATCTCATTTGAAGAGATACAATTTGGAATATTTCACTATTAAGCAAACTAAAACCTACTCTTTACATAACATTATGCGGAATAAGTAAAAAAATTACTTGTGCAATTTTTTCCCGTTATAACTGACTCTGGAAATCAATTTGGAAATTAGAAGCTGCTAAGTGTAGTAGTTTATAACCATCATCCGATTTGCAGGCATTCAGATAAGAAGATTTTTCTGTTGTACATACTGAAACTTCCCCTTTGCATGATTACGTAGAATAAGTAAAATTTTCCCATGCAGAAATCTTTTTCTCTGTTAAAAGTGCCTCCAGAAATTAATTTGGATATCAGAATCTGCTACATATAGTAGTTTGTAAATATCATCTAATTTGCAGTCATACAGTTTAAAAGATTTTTTTCTTAAGCAAACTAAAGCCTTTTCTTAGCAGGGTATTTGGCAGACTAAAGAAAACTCACTTATAAAAAGCATTTTTCCTGTAAAAAGTATCTCTGGAAGCTAATTTGAGCATCGGAAGCTGCTAAGTATACCAATTTGTAAGTATCATCTGATTTGCAGGCATACAGTTTATAAAAAAATATCTACAATTGCTAAAAACAGAATAATCCACAAGTAAAATCTAGAAAATATGCAACAGATAACAAAAATCATTCTGCTAAATCAAAAGGAGCAAATATAAAGCATTGTCAACAGAATGAAACAAAGTGATGGCAAATGTCTACATACCATGAGACAGAGCCGATTAAAGCTGAGAGCCAAGCAAAATTTTCAAACGCATTGCCTCAAAAAGCAAAAGATTTTTCTAATGCCTCAAATATCTCTTACAAAAGGATCAAGAAATGCACTCTAATCGTTCTCTCAACTGTGAGATTCTTGCGATCCACCGCAAATTTTGAAAAATGCGTAGAGCTTGAAATCTTGATACAAAATCAAAATTCCTGCAACTCTGACCAAGAAGGAACCCGAGATGCTCAGCCGAATCCCAATAAAACAGAAAAATACAACAGTTTGAAGCCTCCGGAACACATTTTTGAGCTTCCGCGACAGATCAGTGTATGATCTAATATATAATAACCACAAATTTTGGTAGCAATTTCCTCCCACTACACCCAAGAACCTGCAACTCTTTCCTCTTCTTCTTCCCCTCTGCCCTTGACCAAGATACGGCCGGATCTCAAACGCTGCTTTAGGTTGAATTGCAATGCGCCGTAAGGTCCACCAAACCACGAAAACGGGTTGAAAGGTTCGTCCGCGCCTAGAACCCGTTTGTTTTAACGGCGGTGTGTATGCCTGCCGTGCGCCCATACGTCGAACGGGAAACCACTATCAAACGCCGTTACTTTACAAGGCACTGGCACGTGTCAAGAATAAAAAGACTGGAGGGCCAAAGCTACATGAAAAATGCAATGATGGTTAACCCCTGACCGTGTTGGAAAGATGATGAGTTGGATATAGACGGTGACGTGGACACTGACACGTGTCTGGCTCAAAGGGAAATTATGTATCTTTGCTGACCCTTTGTTTCGGTTATGGGGGGCATTGCTACCCGGCTAACTAATACTTTGGTAGGATCCTGTCGGTAAATAATGTGAGAAATCCTTCCCTAATTTTCAAATATTCTCTAATTTTGTTCTTTAAATGTGGATAATTCATAATTTTTATAATTAATGGAATTTGGTTATCAACCTGTCTCGTTGCCATTTTGGTTTCTCTTAAAACTATTTAAAAACAAAAACAAAAAAAAAATGAAATTAAAAGATTATTAAAATAAAAAATTTATTTATATTAATTATAAAAAATAATATATATTAAAATATTATTTATTAGTTTATTTTTATAATAGGTAAAGATAAATTTATTAAAAAAATCAATCAAAATTTAGAAAATAGTTTTACTAATAATTTGATGAAAAATTATTCTGGCTAATCAAATGTTAAGGTATATAAATAAATTAATTAAATTAAATAGGTGCTTTATTTAAATTAGATATTTGTGTATTGCTTGTTGAGTTTATGGTTTTAATTTTTTTTTAAGTTTTTTTCAATTTCAATTTTTCTATGTGAAATTTGACATTGTGACTTAGTGGGACTAAATCTCACACAAACCAGCTAGTACACACCTCATCAATTTACACCTTAGTATTTTTGTGTTTATTACTTTATATATTGAACCATGTTTGCTTTTAATTGATTAATTAAATATGTGTCTAATCTAGTCATATCTTAGTTTGATACACTTCCAAAATTAGAGACACACTTCGTAATCAAAAAGTTTGGAGTGAAAATAACAGTTCTTCTTCTTAACCTTTTTTTCCTTGTATTTCAATTATTTTTGTTCAAACCAAACCAAATTGTTAACTGCAAGAGTATTTATTACATTTTATTTATCTGAATAACTTAATTCATGACTCCATTTTTCAGTTTTAGAGGGTCTTTCATTCTTCAGGATCAAACAAAGGTGTGTTACATACTAAGCTACCATTATAACGACGATTATTTCACTTCTCTTAGCATTGCAATAACAGTTGCTTAAGGAGTAGGTTAAGCCTTTTGGGGCCTTTTTGGGGTCTACTTAATAAATATCCATTTTTTAGTTTTTCCACTAAGGAGTCTCCTTGTTTTTTCCCTCTCTTTCAAACCCTATGAAGGCTTGACCTTTGACAAGAAGCACCTGTGACATCAACATGGTCAAACTGTAATGAAGTGCAATACTTTTGTAATTCAAGTGTTGAGTCCAACATCAATGTCCATTGTCCAACATAAGTTGGATAATGAGATATACAATTATGCAAAGCATTATTAATCATTGTTGATCTCTCATAACATTAATATTATGAAATGAGACTAGCATAACACATATCATTGTCTTTGTTTGGGTTTCGAGTTGAAGCAATGCTATTCCAGTTTCATATATAACTAATGTCTTCCATAAACCACGACCCTTCATAGGCAACTTGTGCTTTGTATGAAACAAGAACAAACTCCATGATGAAAATACCTTTTGCATGTAGATGTATAACAAATATATTCTCCCCAAAATATCTTTCGTCATTTAGGTTCATGGATGTAGCGTCTCTAAAAAAGGCTAAGGCAATGACCTGAATAATTATGCAAACCAATTAGAAAATACTCCTCCTTATTTACCCATATTGAGTCTCACTTAAGTATTGACACTAAATTTTCTCCACATAGAGAATGGGGATAAGGCCCTTCTCTAACATAAAGGAGGAGTTGGATCGAGTGAAGATGGATTAGATTTGGAATTACCTTGAGCATTCCCAAAATGAAGGAAGATACTTTGTAAAATTCAATTATCTTCCATTGCCTCATCTAGTATAAAAACTTTTGGAACACTAGTGGAGAAGCTAGACACTTTATTATTGGTGCCTTTCACACAAGAAAAATGTCGTGTGAGGTGGAATCTATTTTAATAATGTAGGATTTACACAGTAATTGAATAAGTTGGTGAACTATAATGGTTCAATGCTTTAAGTTTATTAGGCATAACATAGTAGTTTGGAAGGTTAACCATTTTTTTATTACGTAATTTTGAGTACAAGTTTTTTCAATTGATGTGATAACATCTTTCACTTTACACTGACATCATGTGTTGTGGACCCCTTATTTACATATGTTATCTATGTGATATGTGGTATATTAAAAGTTATTATTTCCAAAATATTATTAGACTAACATGTCATATGGTTGGTTCTCCCTCTACATTAATACTTACCTAATAATTGATGGCAATATATTCTCCCCATTACTAATAAGAAAACTCATTTGTTCACCTTTTGATCTTAACGAACTTTGAATAAAAGTAAACCCTATCTATGTATACATCATCTTTAAATAAAAAATTGTTAACTTTGTCTGTCAATGCCCCACAAACATAATACTTTAAAATTGTTATGTATCTTGAAATAGGCTTTGGTGTCCAAAGCCTCACACCAACGATGCATCATATATTCCTCCACTTTAAAATAATAAACGTGATAGAAGATCTGCCTTAACCCCATATTTATTAAGCATCAAGTGGCATTAAAAATAAATAGAAGCATCAACTTATTGGTGCTTAAAAATTCGAAGTTGAGATGGATTTATGTTTGTTTTAATATGGTGTGAACTTGGTAAGGGTGGTAAGAGGGGGAGGGATTCTAATCAATCTTGAGGGAACTATTGAAACCATATATTCTTAGGGACTAGGGAAAAGATCAAATAATCAAGCTGAAATGTACGAACTTCTTCGGGGTCTTGTTATTGCCAAAAGTAAAGGTGTGATGGACCTAATTATTCTTGTTGATTCCATACTTTTGATTTAGTATCTCATCAATGGAAAGAACCCAAAAGACAACGCTTTGAACATGATTCTCCAAAGAATTATAAGTATATTGATTATGCTCCACTCAATGAATAATTTTCACATCCTCATATCCTTCAATATGGAGGTTGATGAGAAGGTAAATCAGGCATACTCTATGTTAGAGTCAAAGCTCAAAATTAATGGGTTGAATTTCATGTGTTCAATTCCTTAATGGATCAAACACATATGAAGGAAAACATATATAGGCCTTCATGTACTGTGGTTCTATCCTTTTATATTATCATTTATCACCCTATATTATGATTATCCCATATCAAAGATTCACAATGCTCTTTAATGATGGAATGGCGCGTTGGAAGATCTATACATGTTGATATGTGTACATATTGTCTGGGGGAAACGTGTCACATAACCTCACCCAACGCCATGCAAAGTCCTTAAATCTGAATTTACATGATCAAGCTTTCATCACTCACCCTCAGGAGTATTGGAATTTCACATCACTCAATTCAATCATACATCTCTCTGATCTATTTGCAGGAAAACTAAATGTTTGGGAGGTTGAATTCATGTGGAAAGATAGGTTGGGAAGAATTAAATCGACTAGATGCCCTTACTGATTCATTCATATTGGTTTCCATTTCCTCAAAGGTTCTTCTTTCACATCTGGCTCTCAATTTAGCTTTTATTTTTCTCTTTGTCCCAAGTGTGACGATTAGACAGATTCCTCCTTGGAAGCTCTGCAAAGAGCTTCATCTGAGGCTCTCTTATTTCTCAAGTTTGTATTTAGGGTGGCCGAAGCATCCTTGTTCATGGATCAATTGGCATTCAAGGCTTGTTGGTTCAAAATTAAATTAAACGAGATTGAGAAGCTAAAGTTTGAAGCATGCCAACTTGACTATCTCGGGAGGTACTATAAATTTCCACTCATTTTGTTATGAGGCTTTGTGTTTGGTGGGTTTTTCCTCAAAGATAAGCCTTTCTCCAAGTTGCAATTCAGTGAAAGGAAAGGTTTTTAAGGGGTTTCTAAGCAGTTGGGTTTCTCGAATTGGAAATTGGTTATTGCTAAAGACAGAGGCTAGTTTCTTAAAGTCCTGCTTCATTTTTGGAGATTGCTCAGACTTTTGCCTATGGTCATCTCTCCCCGACTCTAGTTTAAGCCTTCCTTGGGTTCAGAACGACAATATGAATTTCGATTCAGACTCAGACTCTCCAAATGATTCGTGCTCTCATTGTTTAGCAACAAATGATTCTCTTCACAAGGTCGATTATGACCTAAAAGTGAGATTTTCTTATGTGTCACATTCACATATTGAGCTTTCAGACATGGTTATGTTCCTTCAATTATAATTCTCGCATATGATGGATGAGGTGAACGCCATCACGAGTATTGTAGTGGATCTCCAACTAAACAAAGATGATGCAGGGGTCTCGGGCATGCTAGAGGGTGTAAAGGAAG
The DNA here is from genome assembly GCA_000404065.3 of Pinus taeda. NCBI lineage: Eukaryota > Viridiplantae > Streptophyta > Pinopsida > Pinales > Pinaceae > Pinus > Pinus taeda. The sequence goes on along the minus strand of APFE030779754.1, from coordinate 26,085 downwards.
CTCTAGACATTGACCTGAACAAGTCAGCTCTTCGTTGGGTAGTTTGTTTTGTCTTTTTGTACTACCTTATAATCCTTCGCCAGTATTTGGTTATGGTCATATCTCCATTATGTTTGTGTATATTATTATGTTAGTTATGTACAAATTACCATATGTAACTATGCCTTTTGGATCCAAGACAATCTCGGGTGGTCTTAGTGAGTCTGCCAGTCTGTATAGTGGGTCTATGATGTTTTTGATACTTGGTCAGATGAGAGTTTTGTAGATGTATCCATCATTTACCTTGTTGTGACCAGGCGTAGATTTTATCTAATAATACTCATTTTTGTTTTAAAAAAAATGTTGTGGACTTGGTGCACATAAACCCATAGTGAACAAACTCGGGGCTTAAATAGCATGCCAAATTACCAACAAAGTTCTAGGATCATTGGCACCAATTAATTAAGTTAACTCTCGTGACCAATGTTGCATAATATATGTGAAAAATATTTTACATTTATGAAATCTCTCTTTAACAAGCATTGCATGCAACTCAATGGATGCCACACTTTTTTAGCCCTTTAATTTCTTTGTTGCAATTTTTAATCTACTTAATGTGGTTTAGAGGTAAACACGAATCCATTGAGTTAAGAACATTTTCACCATGTGGTTATTTTTAACTCTTTAATATTGCTTGCAATATTGTTATAGCTCTTTAGTCATGTTCTCTTTATTGCTTGCATCACTTAAAAGTTGTGCATATGTTGCTAGCGTTTCTTAAAATAAGAATTCTCAATTTGGTTTGGAAAAGCTGTTGCAGATTCTTATGGATGGGTGCTAAGGAAGGAAAGGTTTTTTCATGGATAAATTGGGAAAGGATTTTTCTACCAAAGAAATGGGGTGGATGGGGCCTAAAGAACATGTTAATTTTCTCCAAGGCATTGGCAACATAATCAATTGGAGAGTAATTTCTACAACTAGTTTGTGGATAGAGGTGGTGTATAAGAAGTATATCTCTCCCATCTCTTTGGAGGACTGGATTAGGAATCTCATCAAGATCAGATCAAATGTTTCTATTGTATGGAAGGCAGTGGTTGAATCTCTTAACATTATAGAAAAAGGGTTGCCTCTGAAAGTGGGCTCGAGGGAGTGGGTGAGGACAGGACAAGAGATTGGATGTGGGGATCGACATCAGTTACCTTGGGATATGATTGATCACTTGGAAACACAGGGAAGAATAACATTAAACCAAGTGGTTGACCCTGAGAATTCAATAGTTTCGACGCAAGGATGGTTATCCCCTTAGACCCTAAATATGCCTAAAGAATGGCATCGTAGGTGGCATGAGTACAATGTATCTCTAAAATATCTCATGTCAGGCTCCAAGAAAGGGATGGCGAGCTCCAATGGATTCACTCCCCTTTCGAGGAATACACTCCAAAGGAAGGATACCTTTATATCAATTCAGAAAAAAGAACCAAGAGAAGTTGTATGGTGGCAGAAGTCAATATGGAAGCTTAAATGTTCGACTAAGGCTCGTCTCTTCCTTTGGTGTTTATTGGAAAACAAAATACCAGCAGGTGACAATCTTAAAAAACAAAGCTTTGCAGGACCAATATGATGCCCCTTATGCAAGGTTGTTGAAAAGTCAATGGACCATATATTTCTATTTTGCCCAGTCACATGTCTATTATGGGTCATTGTTGGTAATGCTTTATCTATGGGTTGTTAATGGCAGGGGGAGTCCTTATCAATGTAACAACCCTGGTCAAAATCCATGTAATAAAGTTAATTAACTCAAATAATAACCAAGGTCATGGAACATATACTCCAAGCTGAATGTTGGGCAAAAACATAGTGATGGGGATCACTTATGGTTAATTAATGGCTATCGAAATTGACAAAGTCAATGACAAAGGCTTTGAAAAGGCAAAGAAGCATTAATTGGCATTTTATTTATGAAAATAATGGAAAATAAGAGAAAATGAAGGTAAAAGGTCGCAAGTTGCACGTGAGGAGGAAAATGAAGGAAAATAATGATAAATGGAGAAAATAGAAGCCTCATTAATAAAAAGGCTTCTAAGGATCAATACACAACTTTTGGTTGGTGTTAGATTTTTGCCAGTTTTAGATTGGAGCTCTCTCTTCTATACTCTCTCTCTCATACTCTTATTCACTTAGAGATTTCTTGGAGCTCTCTCTTCTATACTCTCTCTCTCTCATACTCTTATACACTTAGAGATTTCTTGGAGCTCTCTCTTCTATACTCTCTCTCTCTCTCATACTCTTATACACTTAGAGATTTCTTGGAGCTCTCTCTTCTATACTCTCTCTCTCTCTCCCATACTCTTATACACTTAGAGATTTCTTGGAGCACTCTTGGAGGAGTGTGGCATACTTGGGATTTGGAGCAAGAAGGAAAAAGAAAAGCAGGAAAGCGCAAGAGGATACCGGGATAAGCAACGACAACTGGTTTCGCTTGTAGGTACTGAGTTGCATGTATGATTTCCTTCCTAGTTTCGGCATGCATGGCACATGCATGTGGTTTTTGTGGGTTTTATCTTTGTTTTTTGGTTGGTGCTCATGTTCCTTATGGTTGTGGGTTGAGTTACTAGTTCTTGGAACCTTAGTTGGACAGGCGTTGTGGAAGCCCTGTAACAGCTTAGGTTGAGTTACTAGTCCTAGAATCCTTGGCTGGACAAACACTCTAGAGCCATTAGTGGGTTGAGTTACTAGTCCTGGAAGACCTGGTTGGACAAATGCTCTGGAGCCCGACAACAGTTGTGGGATGAGTTACTAGTCCTGGAAGCCTTGTTTGGAACAAACGCTCTGGTGCCCTAGACAGCTTGGGTAGAGATCGATCTGGTGATGGTTAGTGATGTCTGACCATGAGGTGGAATCATTGATTGAGGGTTGAGTTGGTTTGGACTCTAGAAACCCTATTTTGGTTTTGTTTGATTTGTTTCATGAGATCCGACATTCATGCTTGGAATATGGCGTGGAGGTGATTAACTGAAAGAGAGATTTAATTTAACCCAATCTATGGTCGGGTGGTACATGGAAGTCCCTGACTTTGTTGGATTTGCATATGTTAATAAGAGCTCTTTTCCTTTAGTATTTTCATTAGCAAATGTGCTTATCATTATGTGGCTTTAATAATTGTTTCATCATTGATATATCTCTGGTTATGAGCATGTTTTATGATAATATTAATGTATAGCTGTCAACATGTTTTGGTTAGTAAATGAAATAATAATGAATGGATGACCTAACAGATAAAAATGCAACTATTGGGAGGAGATATCAATCCTCCTTGACGATTCTCAGATAAGTATGAGATCCCTATGTTCAGATTTGTTGTTATGACCTATAGATTTCATGTTTACGATATGTTTAATGAAATGTTTGTCATGGATACTAGGGGTTAGATCAAGTCCTTGGTCAAGTGTTTGCATTAGTAACCTTATATCAGTGTTAATTATCTTTTCTGGAAGTTTCATGGAGTTTTGGGCAATGCCCTGAGTCCTGTCTCTGAAAAAGTGTCACAAAATCTGGGTCGCTGGCACAAAATTGCATGAAAAATGCCACAATTGCATGCATGCCTTGTTGTGGGAGTGACTAGAGGGTCTCGGTCGCATGCATGGCTTGTCATGGGAGCGACTAGGGGTCTATATCAGCAAAACATCAAGTTGTCTCAGGGATTGGGCACCTATAAGGGTTGGTTGTCTCCTGAGGGTTTTGCAGATCTTGAGGAAGGTTGGATTGATCTTGTCTTGTCAGTTCCACTTCCTTAACTGTACTTGGGGAGTTGAATCATATAATAGTAACTCTTAGTCACATGTTTACCCCAAAGGACTGGTTAGCTTAGGTAAATGTGGGAGGAGGGTGTTACAAAGTGGTACCAGAGCATGGTTTCATTTTCCTTGGGTGATGTCTAGTTTCCATCATCCTTGGATGAATATGTTGCCATGTGTACATGTCAGTTGCATATGTGTCCTTATTCTTGTGGTATATGTGCTTATTGTGTATGCATGGTGATGGTAATGGTTGTCGTTGTGATGTCATGCAAAAGTTGATGGTGTTGTTGTCGATATGTGTTGTCATGAATGTATGTCGATTGTGTATGTATTGTTATGCATCTGTGTCATCCATATGTTTGTTATGCATAGTACCTAGTCGGTGTTATAATTGTGGCATTATGCATGGTAAATGGATGACGATTAAGTAGATTTCTATATATTGTGATGATTATGATTATACATGTATTGTGCTAATCTGGTTGATCTTGCAGACGAGAGATCCTCCCCTGAACTACACTTAGGTATGTTGGTTTGTTTATAATTTGGTTTAGTTGACACGATATACCTTGCAGGAAGAGAATATCAAAGATGACTAGCAACATGGTAAACTACAGTTCACGAGATTCTCCCTATAGATAAGATGAGAAACATAGTGAGGGATATTCTCTTAACATGGCAGACACTTTGAGAAGTTTGAAGGTAGAAATAAGGAGTTGTAAAGAAGATAATGACTTAATTATTCAATCACAAGAGAGACTTTCTAGGGCACAGGAGAAACAAGCATAAGTTAATGCAGTTATCCCTCAGAGCTTGTCAAACTTGCAGAGGCAAGGACTTCTTAGAATCAGTCACGGGCAGGAGGGTAGGACTAATGGAGCATATCATAGCAGATCATATGGTGGGCACATGTTGGATAGAGATGACACGATTAGAGATGACAGATTCCTGGATACACCCGATAGACGAGGTAGTGGACATGGGATTTAATCTAGTTTTGGTTAAGACAGATATCATGGTCATCATCATTATCATCCTCATAGGAGGAGTGATAGGGGATATTTGTCAAATGAGTTTAAGAAAGAAAATCCACCTACATTTGATGGGGAAATGAAGAAGTCACAGGATGTAGAAGCGTTGTTGCTCAAGATGAATAAGTTCTCCAGATTGCATGATTACTCAAAGAACATGAAGGCCATAATAACTATGTTCATCCTTAAAGGTAAAGTAGACATTTGGTGTGAAGATGTAAAGAATGTCAAAGGTATTCATGAAGAAGAGTTGACTTGGAATGAGTTTGAGAGACTTTTTAGGAAGAAGTATCTATTGAAGAGATACTACGATGACACGGTAAAATAATTCTATGAGCTGAAGATGGGATCTATCATCGATGAGGAGTACACTAGTAGATTCTTGGAGTTATTGAGGTATGTGCCTTATCTTGAGGAGGAGAAAGCGAAGATTTAGAGATTCATCAGTGGGTTTCTAGTAGCATTCAAGGACAGGATTGAGTTCGATGAGCCTAGATCATTGGAGAAAGCCATCAGGAAGCTAAAGTATTGTTACAAGCAATCAAAGCGCATATACGAGGTTAAGCAGTTTGGAAAGGTAATGAGAAGAATAAAGGAAAATGGGATAAGAAGTGAGCAAGAGCTCTAGACAAAGATAACAAAGAGAATGAAACACCACCTAATAAGTTCAATGCATCTGACAGAGGACAAGGATTTCGATCTGAGGAGCATAACAAGGGTGATGATAGGAAACCTTTATAGTGTTGGACTTGTGTAGGAGAGCATTGCAGGAGAGATTGTCCACGACATCAGGGTGGTAGGCCTTAAATCTGCAGGGCATAGGAAGTGCAAATAAGGGGGATGTTGGACAAAATATTCCATGGATCTATGCAGTGTTGGATAACAGGCAGGCAGATCACAAGCATCTATTAACGATATGGATAGTAAGCTTTGTGATCAAGTTGTTTCTATTTTGATTGACCCTAGAGCAAATTATAGTTATGCTAATCCTGACCTGGTGGATAAGTGTGGTTTGAATAAAGAAGTGCATGCACAATCTTGGTTAGTGCAATTGGCTACAAGTATTAAGAAGATAGTTCATCATTGGGTAAGAGCTTGTGCTTTTGAGTTGAATGTTATGCCTACATCAACACATTTGAATGTACTTCCTTTGGGATCATATAGTATGATTTTGGGTATGGATTGAGTACATATTCACAGGACTAAGGTGGATTGTCGTGACAAGGCTATTGAGTGCTTGGATGATAATGGGGAACAAAGAATTTTGCAGGGTAAGAAGAAGGCAACACCAGTTAGAATGGTGAAAGTTATGCAAGCCAAGCATAGTCACAGAAAAGGGTGTGTGTTATTTGTAGTGCATATTTATAGTGACAAAGGTAAGGAATTTGAGGATGCAGGTGTCTTGTAGAGGTATCTAGTTTTACAACAGTTTCAGGATGTGTTCCCGACAGATATTTCAGAGTTATCACCTCACAAGAAAGTGGAATTTTCTATTGAGTTAGTACTAGGGGTAGCACCAGCATCAAAGGCACCATACAAGATGAGCACACCAAAGTTAGTAGAGTTGAAATTGCAGTTGAAGGAAATGCTTCACAAAGGATACATTAGGCCAAGTGTGTCATCTTAGGGTGCACTAGTGTTGTTTGTCAAGAACAAAGAAGGTACTCTCAGGTTATGCATTGATTATTGGCAGTTGAATAAATGTGACCATCAAGAATAGGTATTTGTTGTCGAGGATTGATGATTTGTTTGACTAGTTGAAGGGAGAAACAATTTTCTCGAAGATTGATCTAAGATCAGGATACCATCAGGTACACATTAAAGAAGAGGACTTCTACAAGATTTCTTTATGGACCAAGTATGGGAATTATGAGTTTGTTGCAGTTCCATTTGGTTTGACTAATTCTCCAACTAATTTTATGTGCTTGATGAATAATGCGTTGCATCTTATCTGGATAAGTTTGTTATTGTATTCATTGATGATATATTGGTATATTCTAAGAATGAGGAAGAGCATTTTTGAATTGAGGCTTCTGTGATCCATAATAGTTATAAGTAGAGCTTCGGCATAAATCACATATAGAGAGACCTTTGTCGACGCGTTTCGAACCAACAAGTGTGGTTCATCGTCAGGACAAGTTGAAGAAACAGATCTAGCTGTGCGAGTTAAATAGACTGAGCAGAGACTCCAACGGCTAAAACGACCAACGGTTAATTTTGACCTCAGGACCCAGGTCAAATTCTTATTTAATTATTTCAATATTATTATTATTCCTATAATTATG
>APFE030779754.1:0-17628 GCA_000404065.3 Pinus taeda | reverse complement strand
AATATTAAAAATTATAATAATATTAAAATAATTAAATAAGAATTTGACCTGGGTCCTGAGGTCAAAATTAGCCGTTGGCCGTTTTAGTAGTTGGAGTCTCTGCTCAGTGTATTTAACTCGCACAGCTAGATCTGTTTCTTCAACTTGTCCTGACGATGAACCACACTTGTTGGTTCGAAACGCGTCGACAAAGGTCTCTCTATATGTGATTTATGCTGAGGAAGAGCATGTTGAACACTTCGCAGTAGTGTTGAGATTGTTGAGGGAGCATCAATTGTATGCCAAGCTCAGTAAATGCACTTTCTTTCAGACAAAGGTACATTACTTGGGACATGTTGTTTCCAAGGAAGGCATAACAGTGAATTCAAAAAAGATAAGAGTTATCATGAAAAGGGAAACTCCTATAAATGTGGATGAGGTAAGATCATTCATGGGGTTAGCAAGTTATTATAGGAGGTTCATCAAGGACTTCTCTTGGATTGCCTATCCCATTACATCATTGTAGAGGAAAGGTAAGAAATTTGAATGAACAGAGGAATGTGCAATTAGTTTTGAGCAGTTGAAACAGTTGTCGAAAAATGCTCCACTTTTAAAGATTGCAAATCCAAACAAAGAGTTTGTGGTATGTGTTGTGGTGCCCATCATCATTTAAATTTCATTTTCAATATTATCACAAAAAAAATAAATATTATGTTTTAAAAATCGAAAGAGAATGTGAAAGTCTGAAAATAGTGATTTATTTTATATTATTGATGGCATTCAAATCCGATATAAGGTGGGGCCCCGACCGATGTATTAAAGTTCGAGCGGTATCACAAGATATAAGTAAGCATGGGCTCAAGAAGCGGGTAAAGTGCTCAGCGAGGGAACAATGAGCACGAGTTATAACTTAGGCTCAACCCCCGTAGTTGACCATGATGTCAAGGTATTTGACTGAGATCTACAGCCTGAGATTGTTGCGAGAGTTCAAGCCTGATGAACCTCTTATACACTCCCTACTCCCGTAGTAGGCCACCCCCATCGTTTCAATTCATCTCATCTCCTCCATGTCATCTGCCACCCTCATTCATTATCGTCCACCTCATCCACCGTACTTCGTCACCTCATCTGCCACTCCATTAATTAGTTACATTAATTACAGGTTTTCCCTCCGTTTTGATTATCATATATATAAAAGACAAATTAAACCCCGTTGCATTAGTCTTTTGTTTTAGTACTAAGCAACCTCACATCTAGTTTAGCAGTCTGAGTCAGTAACCATCCTGGCAACTGTCATCAACAATTGTCACCAACAACTGTCTTCCATAGACACCATGGCCAAACAAGTAAGTTCTTCATCAGTTATCCATACCCCATTAATGGATGTCGAACGAGATATTTCTAATACCCCCTGCACAATTAAACATTTTTCACTGTATCAAGAGGTCATTCTAAACCATAAAAAGTTTCCTATATTCATGGCAATGGTTAGGTCATGTGTTTTAGCTTCTTTTGTCCCCATAAATCATTTATTCCCTAAATTTATTCAATGGCTAGACCTAGCAACGTACCCCAAGAAGTGTTTTGTAATGAATCAGTCAGGGGAGAGTGTTTTTCAAGTAACCTCACAATTAATACACCAAGGTTTGAATTACCCTGTGTCTAGAACTTATACCACCTTTACTGAAGAATCTTTGATTCCATATTATGATAACATGTCTCCTCATGAACTTTCTCATGTCACCTCTTTCCTGGCCCCTAAATTTGGTCAATTCTCCCTAGATGGGAATCTCTTCTCTTTTGAAATATTTGCAGTTGACATAAGACTTGTTTTGCAAGTAATTTCCAAGATTCTGGGAAAAGAAGACTCCAAGCAGGTGGATAAAGTTGTGATGGGATTTTTCTCTTTAATGATGAAGCCAAAGATAGTACTAGACATTCCAACATTCTGGGCAGATACTATCAATACCCAATTTATGACTTTGCCTCTCACTGGGTCCTTCAAATTTCCTTAGTCATTACTTATTTATTTCTGTACCAGAATGTTGAACATTTTTCTGATTTGGGACTAAATGTTGTTAATATCAATAAAAGAATCAATCAGTGGTATTCTGGATAAACCTGATAAGGGGTGATCCAGGAGATAGTGGTTTATTTGGGTTTACTTCTTTATTCCTTCCAGTGGCTCATACAATCTTGAATGGAACTCTACCCCCAATTTTTCTTCCTAAAGCTCAGGAATTTCTTCAATTAAGTAAGGATGTGAGATGTGGGGATTGGTTCATCTTTGAAGAGAATGCAGAGATTAGGCTTTATGGAGCCTCTGTCAAGCCTTACAAGTTACCTAAATTTGTGCCAATAAGGCTTTTTGCCCTTGAATTTATCAGTCACAGCTTGAATGTAGACCAAGTTCATTTTGTTCCTATGAAGAAAGGCTATTTCTTTAAGTTACCTAAAGTAGTGGGACCCTTCATTGTGAATATCAGACAGGTTGCCCAGGAGGTTGAGAGATTGTTGAATGACATGTGTCTTTTACAGGTGGTTGAGTGGGCTTATGACCCTCATCAAATTATTTCAACGAGAAGACTGGAGAATGGATATTCAACCTTTGTACATGAAAGCAGACCTGAAACAGAAAAATTGGCAAATGGAGGTTTGCAAAACACTCAGGGGATGGAAATTGAAGCCCGTAGCATTATATAAAAAGGTGTGAAGAGGGTTAGAGAGGAAGTTATTGATCTAGATGAGGAAGAATCTGAAGCAGCAAAAAGAACCAAGCTTCAGGATGCAATGTCTTCAGCATAACCTGGCTTGGTGATTCAGTTAGGAGAAATAGAAGGTGCCCCAACTTCCCCATCTTCCAGAGAACCTATTCATGATCAAGTTCCTTTAATTCAAAGTATGTTTGCTCAGATAGTTGAGAGAAATCAGAAGGTAAAGTTAAATATGGAGGCTCAAGCTGAGTCTCAAGTTGCTCCTAAACAAACTAGATTGCTATCTGCTATGGATTTGGAGAAGAGCCAACTTAAAATTGCTTTTTTCATCCTACTGAAATATTAGTGGGGTCCACTAGTAATTTCAAGACTATGAATTTAACTGTTGATACTCACAAGCTTCCAATGCCTGACAAGATCAATTTGCACATGCAAATTGGGCAATTGATCGTAAATGATCTACATAAAACAAATGCAGTAGTTATTAGGGTAGAAAAAATTCTAAACAAGGTCATTTAGCAATTAAAGTTGGAGAAAGCTAACTCTAGAGCTTTGAATGCACAAGTGGATGAGCCGAAGAAAATTATCATAAAAATAGGTGTCAATCCTGATGACCAACCCGCTATTAATAAATTATTACACTCTGACAAGTCAGAGATTGGGGTTTTGAAAAAGAAGTTGAATCTACCTACAGGTGAGCATCCCATTGTTGTAGGGATAGCTAAAGTGGAAAATGAAAAGGAAAAGCTTCTACAGGATGTGTTGCAGAAAACTGAAGAAGTTTCTTTACTTAAAGAATCTTTGGATCTTTGGACAAGTTGCAACGATAGGGGGACACTCATGTTGGTACAATAGTAATGCCATCCAACACAAATGATCCAGCAGCACAGGTTTTACAGTTGGGAACAGAACTTAAAATGGTTGAGCATGATGTAAAGAAAGCCCAAAGAGAGTTGGAAACAGCTTGCAAGCTATTGAATTTGAGTGAAGAAGAAGCAAGAAGGGAGAAAGATAATGCAAAGTACAAGGAATATCTCCTAAGGGCTAAAGATGAAATCAAAAGGCTAAAGGAGAAAATGAAGGACAATATGTCCTTAATTCAAGCCAGGGAAATCTTATGGGATGAAGTCATTGAGGTTATCAAGGGCATTTGGGAATTTCTTGTTATCATATCTGAAGAGAAAACACTAGTCCGAGACATGGAAGAGGTGGTCATGAAAAATAAACAAAAGAATTTAGATAGATCAAAATCTGCAAAGAGGATGATAGATTTCATTAATTCTAAATCTATTGCACAATTGAAGGAGCATGACATGCCAAACATAACATTATGTGCAATAAATTTCAATAAGATGATTGTCAAAAATATTTATAGGAATAATGTTGAGAAGAAGATAAATGAGATGAAGGAAGTAGTTTCCAAGTTTAACATCATGTTTGATAAAAGAGTCAGAGTTGGACTTCCTTCTTGCTAGGATCTACAAGGAAACTTGCTGCCATGGAAGACATATGAGACTTTGCTAGTTGAGGCAAAGAGCAAAGTGGATAACACTCATGAAAAGACAACAATATTAAAGGGAGCCACCATTGTAAACTACCTTAACAAAGATTTTAAGCTTCTCTGGATGGTGAAGACTCTGTTTATAGATAAGCCTACTTGTAGTAGGATTGCATCTTGCAAAACAACACTTGACAAGTTAGAGGAAGCAACAAATTCAAATATACCATTATGGAGAAAGTGCAAAGAATGGATGATAGCGCAGACCAAGGATGCATCAGCAGGACCTTCTACTCAAGCCACAGATTCAAACAACGAGCAACAATCACCAATCATACTTTAAATTCTGTTACTTCTTGTTGTCTTATTTCTTGAGGAAAATGAGGTGTCTTTTACACTCTAATGTAATATTTTGTAATGACTTTTACTTTAGACAGTTAGAAGATAGTTAAGCAGTTTGACAGTTTTGGTAGTTACCGACTGTCCCATGATGTATAAAAAGAGGCAAAATTATAGAAAAAGGGTCCGAATTTTGAAGAACCTGGAGAGTATGCTATTGTATTCTTGATGAATTGATGATTAATGAAAGAATCAAGAGTTTTCCACACATTGTTGGGTATGATTTTGTAATTTCTATGTTATGTGTCACCATGTTTCTTCCTTTCTTTAAATATGGTAATGAAATTGCGGGTCTTTGTTTACTTATGTGAATGAAGTTAAAATTCCTTAAAAGAACACTCTTATATTTAAAGTTCCTACCTCTACATTTATTCTAAGTTACAGATAGTAGTTCCTATCAAACACAACATATTATCTTTAACTTCCCATGGCATTCTTCACACAACATTTATATCTAGCATCACATGGCATTTTGAGATTTTCTTATCAGCTAAATATTAAGGGTTAAAATTAAGGTCCCTCAGGCCCTTCACACGAGTATACATTATACAAATAAGTGACATACATAATAAAAGTTAATGTCTTAAGCACAATTTCTACACAGCCAGGAAATTGGTTTCTTAAGGGACAACAATATGTATAGATGTTTGCAAGAGGGGACTTGGTGGAATCCTAATGTAGGAAGGATAGGTAGTGTGCTATGAATCAAGGAAACTGAATGAGCATGAGCAAAATTGACACATGATCTTGAGTTGGAAGCGATCATCCATGCATTAAATAATGGTAGAAGTGTTCTCAGACACATAATTTTATTCATTAAAAAAAAAAAAAAAAAACAACAACAACAACAACAATTACATACTTGATTTGCAAGAGTTTACACCCGAATAACAAAACACTCTTGCAATGAGCTATTTATAAGCTCAATGTCTTAACTACCTCTAATTATGGATCACTTATTAAGTAACAAGTGTCCATTTACAATAAATGCTATTCAAAACAACTAGCTAACAAATCTCCTAAAATAGAGCCTAAGATATGACACATTTGGAGAGTCATATCTTGTTACACCACTATACTAACTCTAAATGTCTCCATTAAAATTAAACATTCTAGAATAATAATTATTAATTTAATATCTTAAATTAATAATTATTTTATTCCAACTTTATAACCTATGATAATATTTTCTTTTTGGATCATCTAACGCTCCCCCCTATGATCCAAAGATACATTACAACAGATACCAAGTTCATCCCTGAACTTAGTAAATTTTATTATGCCAAGTGGTTTCGTGAAAATGTCGGAGATCTGATCTCTGGAAGGACAATAAACTGGCTTGAGGACATCTTTGGCAATAAGAGATCTGATATGATGATACTTGGTGTCCACATGTTTTGTCTTTGAATGAAAAACTGGGTTCTTGGCAAGTTTGATGGCTGACTGGCTGTCAATGAATACTGATGTAGCTTCTGCCTGAGAAATGCCCAAGTCCTACAAAATTCTGCGCAACAAACAATTTCACATGCTACTTCCCATGCTGAAATGTACTCTGCTTCGGCTGAAGAAGTGGCCACTGTAGCTTGTTTCTTACAACTCCAAGATACTGCTGCTGACCCCGTGTTCATTAAGTAACCTGATGTTGATGCTCGATCGTCAATACTTCCAGCAAAGTCGACATCGAAATATCCACCAAGTACAAATTTTTTAGTTTTTGTATAAAGAAGACCAAAATCTTTTGTTCCTTGTATATATTGAAGAACTCTTTTGGCTGCATTCCAGTGGTTGTCTCGTGCTTCCTGCATAAAACGTGAAATAATACCGACTGCATAAGATAGATCAGGGCAAGTATTTATCAAATAAATCAAGTTGCCAATCAACTGTCTGTAAGTAGTACTGTCCACCTTTCCCCCTTTTAAATTTTGAGAGTTTCAAGTTTTGCTCCATGGGGGTAAGAACAGGCTTGCAATCCTGCATGCCAAATTGTTGAAGAACCTCTTATGCATACTTACTATGAGAAATGAAAATATGATGTGGATGTTGGAAGACTTCAACTCCAAGATAGTAGTGAAGTAATCCCAAATCTTTCATCTTAAAACCTGCATGTAACTCTTTTTTCACCTGTGCAATATGATCATCATGGTTTCCAGTAATGATCAAATCATCTACATACATAACAAGAATTACCAGATATTTTCCCTGTTGCCGCACATACAAAGTATCATCAGATTCACTTCGTTGAAAACCAAATTTCTTAAGGTATTCATCCATCTTTGCATACCAAGCTCGGGGAGCTTGTTTTAATCCATATAAAGCCTTGATCAATTTGCAGACTTTATGTTCTTGTCCTTCAATTTCAAAACCTGGTGGTTGTGTCATATACACTTCTTCCTGTAAATCCCCGTTGAAAAAAGCACTTTTCACATCCATTTGATGAACTTTCCATCCTTTCTGAGCGGCCAATGCAAGGGTTAATCGGATGGTGTTCCACTTAGATGTAGGAGCAAAAGTTTACTCATAATCAATGCCTTCCTACTGCACAAAACCTTTTGCGACAAGTCGTGCTTTATACTTTTCAAGTTCTCCCTTTTGATTATACTTAATTCTGTAAACTCAATTGCATCCTATGGGTTTAACATTTGATGGACAATCAATAAGTTTCTAAGTGTTGTTATCAATTACTGCTTGATATTCTTCAACCATAGCCTGTTGCCATTCTTTATGTTTTACTGCTTCTTTGTATGTGGAAGGTTCAGTAAAATCATTTGCTATCAAGACCAAATTGCCTTTACTTCTATGTGCCCTTCTAGTGTTTTTTCTATTCTGCTCATTAGGCTTTACATCTTTCAAAAGTTGAACTGCCCACTTCGGTAGTTGGTGCTCACTTGTTTGAGATTTTGAAAAGTCTCCATCATTGTAAAGAGGATTAATATAAACTGATGTTCTTCGTTCAGGTGAAGAGTTTGGAGAATCATTGTCAGAAGAATTGCTACTGCTTGGAGATGCGGATGAACTACTAGAAGACCCAGATGATGTTGTTGAAGTAGATGGACTGGATGACTCATCTTTAGAGAAAGGAAAATCAAGTTCATACCAATTTGGTGAAGTTGGTTGACTTTGCATTTTTCCTTTTCTTTTACTACCCTTAGTTTCTAACTGTTGAAGAAGAATTTCAATTTCTTCAGCACTCTTACTTTCTGTTTCATCAAAGATTACATCCCTGCTTACAATAAATTTTCCATTGGTCAAAAGATGGTACCCTTTCTTATCATCAGAATAGCCAATCATTGTGCATTTTAAACTTTTTGAGTCAAGCTTAGTTCGCTTTTCTTTGGAACTAAGGCATAACATACTAATCCAAAAACTCTAAGATGTTTAACTCGAGGTTTGAAACCAAACCAAGCTTCATAAGGTGTGATTCCCTCTAAATAAGTAGTTGGAGATATGTTTCTTAAGTAGACAACTGTATGTATTGCTTTTGCCCAATATGTTGGACTTAACCTCTTGAAAGTTAACATGGATCTCGCCATTCCTAACAAGGTGCGATTCATTCTTTCGACTACTCCATTTTGCTGTGGAGTGTAAACATCAGTAAGATGTCGTCTTATGCCATTTTCACTGCAATAAGTTTTGAATTCATTTGAAGTGAATTCTCCCCCATTATCGGTCCTGAGAGTACCTATCTTTTCTTTGACTTCATTTTCAACAAGTTGACGAAAAAATTTAAACTTCTAAAATGCTTCTGACTTGTTCTTCAAGAAGTAAACCCAAGTAATTCTGTTGAAATCATCAATGAACAGTAAGAAATATTTGCAATAACCAAAGGAAGTTTGTAGTGGTCCACAAACATCACTGTGAACTAGTTGTAACCGCCTGTTTGCTCGCCATGAACTTGTTGGAAAACTTTCTCGACTTTATTTGCCATAAATGCAAGCTTCACATTTTGCATTTTCCTTTTTGAAAGTTGGCATTCCCTTAACCATCCCTTGTTTCTGCAATTGAGAAAGACTTTCAAAATTTAAATGTCCATATCTTACATGCCACAATATTACATGTGAAATACTTGTAGTCACTGCCCCTGCAAAATCAGAATTCCTTGGAATAACTGTTCCTTTCATTCGTAACAGTTTTCCATCTTCATAACCTGTCATGACAGTTTTCAAGCTTTGTTTGACTGAATTAATCTTGACTAACCCATCTTCCATAATCACCTGATGTCCTGCTTGTTGAATCGTGACTCAAGAGAGAAATGTTTTCTTAAAAGTTGGTACATACCATACATTGGAAATCATTTTTTCTCCAATGCCAAGGAGAAAAACTTTAACTGCTCCTTTCCATAAGGAGTATGTTTTGTATCATCTGCAAGAAAAATGGAATTAAGTTGGCAATTTTGAAAATTCCAAAAATAATCACGTCGACAAGTCATGTGCTGAGTTGCCATTTAATCCAAGATCCACGCATCTTCATAATCACTTCTAAGATGGGATGAAAGTTGTAATGTTGGCAAGGAAGTAAAAATATATTCTGAGTTATCATCATCTTGATCATTTGTAAATTGCGTTGAGTGTTTCTGAAACTTGGGAATTTTATTAAGAGAAGTTCGACAATCTTCAGCACAATGTCCAATTTTGTTACATCTTCGACACACAATTTGACTTAAGTCTCTTCCTTTTCTTGAAGATTGTCCTCTGGCTCTGCTTTGACTTCTATTTTGAGATTGTCCTCTACCTTGATTATTATTTCCTTGTCCTTGAAAATTGCCTCTTCCTTGGTTGTTTCCTCGACCTTGAAAATTACTCCTTCCTGAACTGTTGCCTCTATTAAAGTTGTTTCCTCTGCTTTGGCTTCGACCTCGACTTTGTACATTATGTGCTGCTTTATTCTGATTGAAATTCTTTCTGTCTCTGCCTCGAGAACTGTTTGTTGATGATTTACTAGTGCTGGCCTCTTTGAAAAAAACATCTTCGCCAACTTTCTTCTTCTTCCCAAAGGTTTTATCATGTTGGGTCAACATTTCGCAGAGCTCATCACACTTTAGTTTCTCTAATTTCCCAATTTATTGTAGAGTCTCCAAAAAATGTGTATAGGAAAGAGGAAGTCCAACAATCACATTTGTTACCATAAAACTATCATCTATTGCTAGAAAACTAGCATTAATGATTTCCTGCCCAATATTCTTAAGTCTTTAGATATATTTAAGAACATCACTTCCTTCAGTCAATTTTTGTTGCAACAATTTTAATCGTAGATCAACTTTCTTTGATTCAGGCTGAGCATCAAAGAGGTCTTTAAAATTTCTCAAAGCAGACCATGCATCTGTAGCATTTTCTATATGGACATAAATTTCATCATTGGCAAAAGATTTAATAAGAGCTAAGGCTTTGGCATTCTTAACTTCCCATTTTGCTAATGCAGCTTCATCTGTGGGTTTATTTGGTTTAATATCACCATCACATATACCCTATCATAATTCATTGTAAATGAGAGTGCTTTCGATGAGGCGGTGCCATGTTTTATAGGATTTTGTACCTTCAAGTTTGTCAAAATCAAAGAACAAATTAATTAACTTGGACATTGTAGTGTTGAAGCTTCGCACCAAGAATCAGAACAAAAATGTCAAGATGGGCAACACAACATGCAACATACCACGCAAAAACATGATCTACCGGGGCTTGGCCTTGACTCTCGTATACTCGTTGAAGCAAAAAAAAATTGACTAAGCTTTGCACTTGGCTCTAGTCAATTTCTCAAAAATTACAAGGTAACTTTCAAAATTTGACTTTTACAACGATGCTCTTGCAAAAATTGGTAAAAAAAAGTTACCCCCCCTCAAAGTAAAATTACTTTGTTACAATGTCACACTTATCACTCCAAATAAAAAATTACAAATAAAATCTCCTTATTACTCCAAAAATTTACAAATCACCTTATTACTCCACAAACAATAAATTCCCAAAAAAAAAAAAAAAAATCACCAGATCTCTCCAAAAATATAATATTTCTTATCTCTCCACAAAAATTACAAACAATGGAAAATCCTTATCACTCCATTAACATTGCAAAATTAAAAAAATATGTCTTATTTCTTTGCTTCTTCACTCTTCAATTCAGCGTTAAACTTTCTTTTGTCACAAGGCCATCACATTGCAGCTCAGTTTACTAAATTTCTGACAATTCAGAATTTGTGGGCTCCGTCCGAGGAAGGATCAGCATGGTTTCCTTATGGAATATACTGGATAGGATAATGACTGCGTCTAATTCACCACCTGCGGTAATGACAGTGATAGGTTAGAAATCATACGTAAAGTCGTAAACCAATTCAACCATTTATGTTACCGTCTTTGGGTCGCTGGCTTGGAGCGATGGCAAGCACGTTGTGCAGAGCCCCATTGCAATAACCAGACAACAATTTTAGCTGATACTTACAGGTATTAGTTGTTATATTATCAAATACATAGAAATAGAATAATGGGAGCTCACGAAGATCATGGGCAGTTCACAAACAACCATTCAGCCACTTTTTTCGAATGGCGTTTCGCCTAGCTTAATTTGTTTCAATATCACTTTGATCAAATTAATTGAATATTGGATCTCATGTTTGCGTCCAAACAGATAATGCCAAAATTGAATTAAATTACAAAAATCGGGATTGCTGATATTCCAAACAAATTTCTACTACTTCCGGCATCTTCGCACGCAAATTTTTCACAAATTGATCTCCTCACACGCTTCGCCCATTTGGAACTTACAGCATATCGAACATTAAATTCTGAATTTGAGAACGAAATACACAAGCTAGTGGCTATCACAGAGTGTTAGCAGATTTACCTTCTTAGCAGAATAAGGGTTTTATCAACACATATTTTGAACCAATTATGGGCATGGTCGCTGCAGCGGTTTTGGACATGTGATGAATGATTTCTGTATCGATTTGCTTAATCACATGGCTTGTTTTGCTAGCCCATGAGTTTATTCGAGGTTTCCTCGTCGATCTGGCATCCAAATCCAAAATATTGTTCGCAGTTATGTGGAAGCGGTTTTGAAGCATATGTTCCCAAAGTTGCGGTGCTTTGTCAAGTTAAGAAAGCCGAGGATGAAATGATGACCCAACTTTATAGCTCAATCAATGCTCAAAGTACACCAAGGGTTGAAGAACTTCTCCAAGAAGATCAGAAACCAAAACCGATTTTGCATATTTTGATAATAAAAATGATTTTACAATTTACAAATCTAAAATCAATAATAAAATTTATGTTCTTTTCAAACAAAAAAACTGGACAAATTCCATACTCATCATATGTTGAGCAATTCAATGGAGTTTTCCAAAAACTTATAGAGCTGGAATCTCCTCCTCACATCAACTGCAGCATTACTGGAGCTCTGATACCACAATAATGGCAGAAGTGTCCTCAGACACGTAATTTTATTATTAAAAAAAATAAAAATAAAAAATTACAGATTTGATTTTGCAAGAGTTTACACCCGAACAACAAAACACTCTTGCAATGAGTTATTTATAAGCTAAATGTCTTAACTACCTCTAATTATGGATCACTTATTAAATAACAAGTGTCAATTTACAATAAATGCTATTCAAAACAACTAGCTAACAAATCGCTTAAAATAGAGCCTAAGATACGGCACATTTGGAGAGTCATATCTTGTTACAATAGTATACTAATTCTAAATGTCTCCATTAAATAATTGACCATTCTAGAATAATAATTATTAATTTAATATCTTAAATTAATAATTATTTTATTCCAACTATATAACCTATGATAATATTTTATTTTTGGATCATCTAACATTAAAGATGTGGAGACATTATCTTCTTGGTAGGAGGTTTGTATTAATGAGCGATCACAGTGGATTGAGGTATCTATTTGACCAACCGAACCTAAATGCTAGACAAGCTAGATGGTTGGGCATGATCAGCGAGTTCAACTTTGAGATCGAGTACATTAAAGGTAAAGATAACAAGGTTGCAGATGCTCTTAGCATGAGAGTACAAATAAATCATATAAAACCTATGAGTTCTTGTAGGACAGACTTACAGGATCAGATTTTACAGGTAGGATGACAAGTACTTGGAGCTTAGGCACATGTTACAACAGGGTACAAGTGATCAGGATGTGGACTATCATCTCACAACGGATGGTTTGGTCATATTTAGGGACAAGATATATGTATCAGATAACAATGAGCTCAAGAAGCTTATCCTGAGGGAGTTTCATGCTAAGCCATATTCGAGTCACCCAAGATATCATTAGACATTGACAGTGATAAAAAAAGTTCTATTATTGGTCGAATTTGAAGAAGGAAGTGGCAGAGTTTGTGGCTAGGTGCTTGGATTGTCAATAGGTCAAAGCAAAGTGTAAGCATCCAGGTGGATTACTATAGCCGATGTTGATTCCAGAGTGGAAATGGGAGGTAATTTCCATGGATTTCATTACAGCTTTTTCGAAGACATCTAGACAACATGATTTTATCATGATTGTAGTGGACATGTTGACAAAGGTTTCACACTTCATTATAGTGAAGCCTACTTATTCAATTAATGATGTATCATAGGTATTCATGAGAGATGTAGTGAGGTTGCATGGTGTTCCGAAGAAGATTGTGTCAGACAAGGATGCCAAGTGCACTTCTAGGTTATGGAAAGATTTATTTGCAGGTTTGGGTACAAAGTTGGCCTTCAATAAAACTTATCATCCGTAGACAGATGGGCAGACGGAGAGGGTGAATAGGATTTTGGAGGACATGTTGAGAATGTACGTCATGCATCAACAACAAAAGTGGGAAGAGTATCATCTACTGGTTGAGTTCACTTACAATAAGTGGCGTCAAGAGTCTCTAAGGATGAGTCTGTCTTAGGCACTCTATGGATGAAGTTGTAATATTCCCATCAATTGGAGTGTGTTATGCAACCAGCTCAGAAAAAGATAGATCAACGACTTAAAAATTATCCTCTTTGAGGGGGAAACCTCCTTTACATTAGAAAAATGAATAATTCTTAGATTATACAAATGACAAGACCTCCTTTGTATATATAGGAGTTGAAGGGGTCACAATATAATCAGAGCCTACATAACAATAACAATGTAAGGGCACAATAATAACAATAATGGACTTCTATGGGGCACAACAATAACAATAAGGGGGATACACTAGTATTATAAAGACCTAACATGCCCCTCTCCTTCAAAAAAGTGTCGTCCTCAGCGCTTGAGTAGTTATGCATGTTTATGTATAGAAATCTCATCCTCCCATGTGAAATCTTTAGCAGGTAAGTTCTTCCACTTAATGAGATACTCTAAAAATGATCGATTCTATAGTTGTCGGATTCTTGTTTCTGTGACTGCTTCAAGCTCAAATATGATTTTTCCTTCTTCATCAAGTTATGGCAACACTGTTTGAACACGAAGCTTGTCACATATAGCCTTTTTTAAGCATGAAACATGGAAAATTGGTTGTACTTGGTAAGATGGAAGTAGCTCCAATTTGTATGCCATAGTACCAATCTTTTGCAACACTTTGTAAGGACCGTAGTACTTGGGTGATAATTTATTATCCTTCCTAGTTTGCTCGTGAAACATTTGTTTGTATGGTTGTAGCTATAAAAATACCTAGTCACCTACATCCAAACCTCTTTTGTTGTGATGTTTATATGCCAGTTGTGCCAGTTGTTTCATTCGATTCTGCGTCATAATGAGGTTATCCTTTAAGAGTTGGAGAACTTGTTGTTGATGCTCAATGTGATCTTCCACTACTTGAACCTTAGAATATTCTCTTAAATATTATGTGATGGATGGTGGATGATATCCATAAAGTGCCATAAATGGGGTCATTTTTGTTGCAGTATGGAAGGAAGTGTAGAAATTTCTCTATAGATTAGCTAGCTTTAATACCATGTAGAATTTCCTACAAATTCTCTACAAATCTACCTCTGAGATCTATATATAAAATCTGACTATAGATTAACTTGATAATGTAATATACCAAAGCAAAATACTATAATCTACTTCTACTATCAAACTTGCGGAAGCTTAATAGATTTGAGCAATATCAAGCGGAACACATATAACAGAGAAGAAGAATCAATACACATGAAACACAGAAGAAGACTCAGGGGAATGCCTCAGCTAAAAACCCCACTATCTGCATTATCATACAAGGTGGAAATACATCAGAATTATACAAAGCCTTAGGTCTCACAGCTAGCCAGCGCTTAGTACAATCCTCTTGGATGCTCACAGGCAATCAAGGCTTCTCAAAAACCTTCTCCTCTGCCCTCCAAGCCTCCTATTTCCTTGTGTTGTTTCTCCTGTGTGATCCTACTATTACTAAGTGTAACACTGATCACTCACACTTATCTCACACCCTGTAAAACTGCGCAATCCTTAAGGAACCTTATTCCTTCTGCATGGATGAGTTTCCTTTTTTCGGAAAACTCATGCAACTGATAGTAACTTGTCCCTATCTTTAATTTCAACTGGGTCTTTCTTTGAATATACATGCATGAGTTGTTTATGAGAGAATCCTTAGTTATCTCGAGTACACTAGTTTGATGCATGCATGCATTAACTAACTGAACTCACAATTAGTTCCTCAAACTGTAACTGGACATAACTCAGTTGACTGAGCTAATTAATTACAACTCATCCTTATCTCCTTAATTAAGGGACAATCTCCTTAATTTAAGGGATAACTATTGCATGACTTCATAAAGACTTCTAGCTTGATTTTCTCCAACCAATTAACTCAAGATGAATTAATTAATTATTTTTCAAGAAACTAGTGAGACTAAATTCGAATTTTAATTCACAATTCTAATTCAAGGACAAATCAAATTGGAATATTCTTAATGTTCTTTTTAGCATTTATTGTTGCTATTTTCAACACTTCCTCTCAACAAGAAAGGAATTCAACTCGATCCCAATCCTAAACCTTTGGAATTTTTTGCATGCAACACTTCTCTCAAGTGTTGTTGCTCCATCAACTCCAGAAACAAAAAAATATCCAACCTGAATCAGTATGATGCATCTGTCATCAAAGTCATAGTTGCAGGGGAGCGCCCCCCCCCGAACCCGCCCTCCCGAATCGCGCTTCGGGCAGAAGCGCTTGGTAGCGCGCTCCTGAAATCGCTCCCAGACGGGAGTGATTTTCGGGAGCGTTGTGGGGAGCGGTTGCTCCGATCACTCCCAAAAAAAAAAAAAAAAAAAAAAAAAAAAAAAAAAAAACAAAAAAAAAAAAAAAAAAAAAAAAAAAAAAAAAAAACCCAATGGGCCTACAAAAATTTCATTATTACTTCATTGAGCAAGAGCAAGAGCAAAGGAGCAAGTGCCGAAGCCCAATGGGCCTAAACAAAATTCATTATCACTTCATTGAGCAAGAGCAAGAGCAAAGGAGCAAGGAGCAAGGAGCAAGTGCCGAGGAGCGAGGAGCAAGCCTGCAGAGGTAAGTAACTTAGTAATTTAGTTAGTTTAGTTAGTTTAATTTAGTTAGGTAGTAATTTAGTTAATTTAATTTAGTTTATTGAGTTTAAAAATCATGAATTTAAATTAAATTAATAAATTAAATTAATTAATCCCAATAAATTAAATTAATTTGCAGATTCTTGAATTAAAACCCTACAAACGTCAAACACCATGGACCTGGCTATATTTCTTGGCATTTTCCTCTTCCTGGTCCCTTTTATGGTTATTATGGTGCTAGAGAGTAGGAAACGGAGGGGCCAAACTGAAGAGGGGGATGAAGAAGCTGGAGAAAGTCGAATTGTTGAAAACCCTGGTGAGGAGGAGCTGGAGGAGGGTGAACATGACCCTCAAAAAACTAAACAAGACCAAACCCCATTGTGGAAATATGTTAACAAGGCTGAAAGAGGGAGAGGGGGTGGAACCACTAAATTTCATTGCCCCCATTGCAACACTGATTACACAAGTTCATACACCTGTGCTAGAAGACACCTCTGCGGGAAAAGGCCATGGGATGGAGACAAACAAATAGGAATCAAAACTTGTACAGTGGTGTCAGCAGCGGATAGAGCCAAATACATAAGGGAAGAGGAGGAAGCCCACTACAAATCAAAAAAATCAAGGGGTTTATTTGAACCAAGCTCACAATCACAAAGAAATCCTTCAACATCCTCCCAAGGCAATGTATATGGAGGCACGGGGTCATCATCTTTAAGGCGTAGAACCATATCAGATTTCCTTGATGAGGGGTGTAGGAATGATGTGGATTCAAAGGTTTACAGGTTTCTCTATGCATGTGGGATACCATTCAATGTTCTTCGCTCACCTTATTGGCACGAAATGGTTTCTGCCATAAATGATGCCCCTAAAGGATACAAGAGCCCTGGGTATGAAAAGGCAAGAACCGTTGGCCTTGATAATGAAAAAGCAAAAATATCACATTCTTTGAATAGAATGACAAGTGCTTGGACTAAGCATGGGGTGTCCATCGTATCTGATGGATGGACAAATGTAAAAGGCAAGCTATTGATAAGTGTTCTTGTTGTGTCTGTTAATGGTCCAATCTTTCTAACTGCACATGATTACTCAGACAAGTTCAAGACCGCCATCAACATTGCAGAAGCATTACTTGAAACAATTGACCGTATTGGGCCATACAATGTCATCCAAGTCATCACTGATAATGCTGCTAATTGTAGGGCAACGGGAGCAATTATTGAGGATAAATACCCCAATATATTTTGGTCTGGTTGTTTGGTTCACACATTGAACCTTCTGTTGCATGATATTGTCAAGAACAAAAATGAACAATACCAATGGATTGGTGATTTGTACAAGAAAGGCAAAAAAATTATAAAATTTATTACAAATCGTAGCATTACCCATGGCATTTTCCGCAGTCACTCGAGATTGGAGTTGTTGAAGATTGCGAAGACCAGATTTGGTTAGCTATTACCTCACCTTCAGGCGCCTTTTGAAGGTAAGAGAGTCAATGGCTAGCATGGTATCAAGTCCACATTGGCAGGTATTAAAGGAAAGGGCTACAAATGCAGCTGACAGG